>VXAD01008441.1:8156-40218 GCA_013399195.1 Dicrurus megarhynchus
GGGGGCCCCCCCGGCCGGCCCCCCGCTGCCCCGTCCCACCGCAGCGGGGCCGCATCCGCCGGGCCCGCAGCCGCTGTCCCACGGCACAGCCCCGGTACCGAACCCCGACGGGGATCAGGGGGCGGAACCTCCCCGCGTCCCGTCCCGTCCGTGCGGGCACACCCGCGGCCCCCCCGCACGGCACCGTACGCGACCGGGCAGGCTGGCGACAGCGAACACAGCGGGGAACGGCGGGGCCCCCCCCNGGACCCGGTGTGGGGACGGCTAAAAGGGGGGGGTCCCAGTGGGGACATGATGGGGTCGCTGTGGGGATATGACCGTGTGTGGGGACATGCAGGAGTCCCCGTGGGGTTGGGGACAAGTGAGCGTCCCTGTGGAAAAGACACGGAGTCTCTGTGGGGAAGGGGAAAAGTGAGGCAGGCTGTGGGGACACATCAGGGTGGGGATGTGACTCTGTGTGGGGACAAGTGGGGGTCCCTGTGGGGATGGAAACAAGAGAGGGTTTCAATGGGGACATGACGAGGTCCGTGTGGGGATGGAGGCAATGGGATCCCTGTGGGAACACGACGGGCGCCCTGTGGGGATGGGATGTGTCCAAGTTGATGAAGGGACATGGCAGGGAGAGGTGGTCCCTGTGGGCACGGGGAGGTGGCAGGGTCCCAGTGAGGACAGGACAGCATGTGGGGATGTGGCAGGGCCCACGACATCCCTTGTTGGAGGTGGGACATGCCGTGTCCCCGTGGGGACCCTGCCAGTGTGTGTGGGGACAAGATGGGGTCCCTTTGGGACATGCCAGAGTCCCTCGGCTCGGTGGGTGCTCACTGGGGAGGGGGCCAGCCCTGAGAGAGAGAGAGGAGCCTGGTTTTTGTGACTCGGGACATCCCAAGCCACAGCCCCTCCGCACGCTGGGAGCACGGTGAAGGAATTTCGGGTGGTCCTGAGGCTTCTTGTGGCACCGTGCTGGGGGCCAGGCTGGACTCTTGCCCAGGGCAGGGTGGGCTCAGGTCTCTGTGGAGAGATGGCACGGGCTGGGATCCCCATAGAGGGATGCCATGGGCTGGGGGATCCACACAGCAAAGGGGAGAGAGAGTTTGTCTTTGGCTGGAAACTGTGGGATTAAGGTGAAGGCTCTGCTCCCACCACCTCACCACCATGGCACGGACGGGACAAGGC
Source organism: Dicrurus megarhynchus (assembly GCA_013399195.1). Lineage (NCBI taxonomy): Eukaryota > Metazoa > Chordata > Aves > Passeriformes > Dicruridae > Dicrurus > Dicrurus megarhynchus. The sequence goes on from VXAD01008441.1 coordinate 9,330, forward strand.
TGGCACTGGGAGAGGAGGAGGAGGAGGAGGTGGGAGGAGGAGGAGGTGGAGGAGGAGGGCAGCCTCTGCCTTAACCCCGCGGCTGCTGGAGCGAAGCGTGGCCACCCCAGCCTGCTTTTGTTTTGCTTTCTGGTTTTGTTGTCGCACGCTCCGACTGAAATAGCCCAAATCCCTCATAGGAAGCTTCCCCCAGCCTGAGCCTTCGGCTGGTATCTCGCTCGGGCAGGTTTCATGACTCAGCAGCCCAGATGGAGCCGTCCCTCACAGCCCTCAGCTCCAAATCTGTTTATTGCTCCAGAGGCTGTTTTTCCAAGAACCTCGCTGCTTTATAACAGCCAGAGCTCTCCCTTAAAACCCTGCCTCTCCAGCGAGGGCTCGCGTCACACTCAGCGCGGAGGTGGGCGAGGAACAAAAATAGACAAATTAAGAAAACCTCAAAAGGCCAAAAAACGAAAATGTGAGGGTTTTGGCTCTCCAAGGTTAAGGTTTGCTTTGCCTCCACGTTGCATCAGTTCTGCTGCCTTCCTCGGAGCTGCACCATCTTAGGGGCAGAGACAAATCCCCGGGTGATCACGAATCTGTGAGAAGCTGAGAGACAGCCGAGCCCCCAGGGTGTCCCCCTGGAGCCGGGGTCCCTGGCTGGGGGCTTGGAGCCCCGGCAGTGCAAGCCTGGGGTGGTGTTTGTTGGCCACAGGCAGCGTGGGGAGAGACGAGGATGGGTTTTGAGTGGCAGCCTGTGGGATTCCCTCCACAAGCATCTAAACCCCTCATTCCCCCTCACCGCCACGGAATGAGAAAAAGGCTCTTGCACAGCTCCAGTTGCTCAGCCTGGGCAGTTTTTAACTTCTCACACAACTGCAAAGGTATTTTTAACGATGGTGCAACTCGTGCTTTTAACCTTCACTCTGCCGGGAGCTTTATGTGTGTTTGGTGTGGGACAGAGGATGCAGAGAGGGAAACCTGGCAGGCCTTTGACCCAGGGACACAGCAGGGAATGTCAGCTCCCTCCCACACTCAGCCCTGGCCAGGGGTTTGCTCACGGGAGCTGGGGACACTCGGTGGGTGGCTGGGAGCTGCTGAGGGCTGGTGTCCTGCCAAGTCCCCTCCTGCCAAGAGCAGTTTTGTCCAGGATGGATGTTTGAAGGGCAGGTGGGACTGTGAAGGTTTGCTCCTGAGCACAGGGGAGGTGTCAGGCACTGGGTGCTTTCTGGGACAGCTGCTTGCTCTCTGCCCTGGCATGGAGGGACAGCGGGGGGGCCACTGTGGGATCCCCAGCCCTGGGAAGGCAGCCTGAGCTCCCACCCGTTCAGCCCAGGGGTTGTGGGGCAGCAGCAGCTCTCCTCTAAGGCAGACATCATCTTGTGGGCAGGTTTTCCCCCTTCCCATAGGAACTATGCATCTCTTGGAAAAGTTCTGAAGACTGTGTAGGGACAGATGCTTGAAGTGGGACCAGCCCTGCTTGATGACACCCCGTGGTGCCTTTGGGGGTGATGGCTTTGGAAAGGTCAGGACTTGGACTCTGATCCTTGTGGGTTGGGATAGTCCATGGTTCCGTGAACCCACCTTACCCAGCCCAGCCTGGCAGATGCCCGCTGGCTATGCTGGGGTGAGCACCATGCGCGGTGGGTCCCGGGCACATTCCCGAAGGGTGTGCCTGACCACGGACCATTAGCTGGTCATTAGGGCTATCATCTTAATCATGGGTATTCCCCTGCTCTGTGATGGGGTGTGCTCAGGGTCACGAAGGCCTGCTGAGAGGGGAGCAGGTGCTGCCTTCCGCAGCCACCATCCATCCATCCATCCATCCATCCATCCTTTCCAGTTGCCATGGCTACACCAGAGTTTACTCTTCCCTGCCTTTGACTGCCTGCACGGGCGTGATGTAAAAAAGGTCCCTGTGTGAGGCAAAAAGCCCAGGGACTGGGACCTCCTGTTTTTTGGGAGCAACAACTGCATCCAGGGTGGTCGGACCACAGAGTGACAGGCACTGAGCACCCCAGCAGGACCCACAGCCCTGCCGAGGGAGCCTTGGAGGCGCTGGTTCGGGGTGCTGCCTTGCCCTCCTCCCCTCCCTGATGGCAGCAGGGACCCAGGGGAGGCAGTGAATGATCTTCTGGGGATAAATCCAGGCGCGGGGCCATCGGCCGCCTGGCGCTCGATGCGAGGTGACAGCGCGGAGCAGAGATTCCCGAGCAGGCGCTCAGGCTGTGGCTCCTAAATGGGCGAGAACAAACCCCGAGCTTGGGTCACCACGTGGGGCTTCAGTGGCTGAATGTGGGTCAGTGGAGGCCTTGCTGAGGAGGCAGGAATGTCACAGCTCCACAGGGATGTCAAGCACTGCAGGGCAGTCACAGCACGACGGTTTGTTCGCTTTCCAGCGGCACAAGGAGCAGAAAGGGAGTGTATTCCATTCCAAGTTCCCTGGGCAGGGGGATTTTGGCTGAGGGGCTCCCAGGGTGTGGCTGGGGTGCAGTCAGCTGTAAGGGTGTGTGACCCTTTCCAAATCCACAGGGTGCTCTGATCTATGGGGCCAGTGGGTGAAACGGGAAGTGTTTCCACAGCTCGGGTGTGTTGGGGCTGTGGGGAGCCACACATGTGCCACAGGCTTAGTCACCACCGGGGCAATCTCTGGGCTCTGCCCCTGCATCCCTGCATCCCAGGATCCCTGCCTGCTCCTGGCCACCCAGGTCCCTCATGGAGGAAAGTGCTGTCCCCCAAGGCCAGTTTTCCCTCTGATGGACTGTGGGCTCCACAGGGTCAGGAGGAGCAGCTCTGCTGTTTGTGTTTGTTGCGCTTGGGGTCCCCTTTTTGCACTGACTGGCCCCTCGTTAGGCAGAGGGATGCGGGGCCGATGTGAAGTGCAGGGCCCCCATGGTGTGGGCTGTGTTTTGGCAGCTCCCTCGGCGAGACGCCGGGCACAGAGGGGTGCCAGGGTGCTGGTTTGTCTCGGGAGGGTGGGGTGAGTTTCACCGTGTGCTCACCCGCTGAGTCAGGGGCTGAGCAGCCGCGTGAGCCGCAGCCATGCCCCGTGTGCCTCCGGCCCGGCCGGCAGGGATGCTCCGCGTCCTGCCCCGAACCCTCTCTCCACACCCCAGGGCCAGGCTCTGTGGCCAGGCTGGGGAGCGAGGGCTGACGTGGCCTGGCAGCTCAACCTCTCCAAGGCGCTGGCTTCTCCCTCCCTCCCTCCCCAGCCCAGCCTGCACATCACTGCCTGCCTCCTGGGCAGCTGAGCTGGGGGCTGGCCCATCCCAGGGACCCCAGACATCCCCTGGAAGCTCGGCCTGGAGGGTGCTCTGAGCTCCTGTCCCCATCCCATTTCATGGAAGAGGCTGGGGAGTGCTGGTGCCTGGTTCATAAAACGTTGACTTTCCAGACAGGCTTTGCAAAAGAAATGAGATGTTGGTGATTGTACGGAGAGCTCAGGAGATGCCAGGGTGCATTCCCTGGAGCACAGGGTGATCCTTGCTTGTGGCCATGGAGAGCCTGTGGTGGTGCTCTGAGCTGCTGCTTGACCCCATCTCTGGGTTCCCCATGCTCTTCCTACTCCTTGTTGGGTTCCCACATGGTCCTGACCCAGCGCTGCTGGGTGTGACAACACACGGCTGGGATGTGTGGCCTGGCTGTGGTTCCCCTGTGGAATTGTGTTCACCTCCCTGGGGAGCAGCCAGGTGGGCAGAGGCACAGTGGGCTGGGGGCTGCAGGAATTTGTGTGCCTGATGCTGCTGGTGGGTTCACTGCCAGCACTGTCCATCGGCTCCGGTCACAGGGAGTGCTGTGGGAATGTGTCTGCTTTGCCTGGGCCGCTGCATGTGCTTTCTCCACAGTCACTAATAAATCCACACTGGCTTTTCCTGGAAGGTCACCGAGCCAGTTTGCTGGAAGGGCAGCGATCACTATGGGGCATCACCACGTGGTTTGGACTTATCCCTTTTCCATTCTCACCAGGATGGCAGCCCTGGGGTTTCCCTAACCATGGCTCAAAAGCCGCTGCTCCAGAGCGGTGTTCGTCTCCCAAGGAGGCGGTTTGGGTTTCACAGGCCCCACCTGATGGGAATTTGAGCAGGCACTAAAACTAGGGCTCCTTGTGTGCCGGCGTTATCGGCGTTATCTGCTCCGCTGCGCGGCCGTAGGGAGCGCAGAGCCAGTGCTGGGGCGGCAGGAGCCCCCGGGATCTGCTCCAGGCAGCCCCCACCTCCCGGGCTGAGTCACCAGCGGGCCCAGTGTGTTTGCTGCTGGGGTGACGGCAGCTGTGAGTCCCAAAAAAAACCCCCAGCACTGATGCTTTAATGACAGGCGGATAGCACAGCCCCGGGAAGACTCATACCGTGCATACCTCAGTGCTGTGACTAAGCCCGCACTGGGCTGGAGCAGCCGCAGCCTCCCCGCGTCGCCCCGGCCCTGGTGTCACCAATTCTGCAGGTCCCATGACCCCAAAGTGCCCGTCTCCCTCCTGTCCCCGGCCTTGTTCCATATTTAATGTTTCATGTCCACCTGAGTCTGTAATTAAGGCATCTGCACCCCCAGCCGTGAGCCCGGGGTGCAGCGAGGGCTGGCGTTCCCGAGCCATGGGCAGCTGCCCACCAAAAACCAACCCCAGCTGATCCCGGGGTGGTTTCAGAGTACTCGGCTCCTTTCCTGCCTTTGGGTGCAAATCACCCAAAAGGCCGGGCAAAAGAAAGGCAGTTTGGCTGTTTAATGTTAAAAGACAAGTGGGAAAAACATTCCCAAGGTTTTACAGCTTACTGTGCCCTTTCCCTTGGCATTCCCAGTCTCAATTTCTAGACTTTAATCTTCAACATGTAGTTTATTACTGCTGCTTTTCTTTAAATAGTAATATTTTCTAGGAAATGCAGTCACCGCATCCCTACGGCCGCTGTTGGGCATTTATCTCCTCTGGCGTGGTGAGGAGCTGATGGATACAGATCCAGGCAGCTGTGTGACCTTTACAGTCTCACTCGGAGTCCGGGGACGCGGATGTAAGATTGTTTCGAGTCATTCTGATTTTATTACAAACCAAAATACTTCACATTCAATAGCACCTCAGGTCCACGGGGTAATTACTCTTGGGGAACAAACAACAACCCAAACCTCAACACCTCAGATAGGTATTGGTGCAGCTGTAGCTCAGCTTTTCCATGAGATCCCAAACTGGGGAGCATCCAACACCCCACCTGCTTTGGCTGTCAGGTTTCCTGTGGGACATTATTCCAGCATTACACCTTAGCAGGAAGCTGTCTGACAACCAATTTACTGTGCAATAAACAAACAAGCTGCATCTGCAGAGAACCGTCTTCATCATCCAACTGATTGCCAAATCCAAACGTTTGGTGCTGAAGCTCATGGATCAGCTGATGTGATGGGGGTTGTGTTTGAGTAGTTACTTGTGGCACCTCCTCAGGCATGTCACTGGTAACGCTGAGGGAATAAAACCCCACAAACAGGAACTTCATGCTCTTCACTCATTTTTTGTGGGAGAGCATCAGGGTTCCGAGAACCTTTTAATTCCCAAAAACTGCAGTGGCTGTAACTTCCAGCCTTCCCAATGAGCAGAAGACTGAAACTGAGGGATTATATATAACTTGACAATCTCAAATCACGGGGGGAGCAGCTGAAGCTCCTCGGTTTGTGCAGAGCCCTCCTGCTGGGATATGTGCTAATACCACATAAAAGTAGCAACTGTTGAGGAGCTTCCCTGCCATGTCCTTTCCCATCCTTTATCACAATTAAGTTAAAAAGACTGGACCACTGCAAGCTCTATTTTTACACCCCCCCGGGCACGTGCTGTCGCCTCTGAAAGCTACTGCTGATTTAGGAAGGAACACAAGGAGGGAGGGACTGCATTTCTATACCCTGTACTGCACAAAGTGTGACTCTGTCCTTATTCTGTGTCACCATCAGCATAAAAGTACCGTGATCCTCTGTGTAGTCACAGGAGGTGTGAGGAATGAATGCCCATTCACGTTTAAGATGAGCTTATATGGCATGTGATCCTTCCCAGAGCTCCGAGGCAGCGCAAGTCTGACAACAGCAGAGTCAAAAGGAATCCAGACAAATGTCAGCATTCATACAATTTAACAAAGCTCCCTACTTGTTTTTACCAAAAAAAAAAAAAAAAAAAAAGCCCCAAAAGGTTTTAAACAAAAGGAAATGTCCTTCATTCAACACTGGTAAAATCTTTCAGCACTGTTAAAGCGACTTCAAAGCTTCTCCACATCTGCCTGCTCCAGCCAAGCACTGCTGCCTGTCCTCAGGCCTTTGTGATGTACCCTTCTCTGATCAGGAAGTCATAGATTTTCCTGGTTTTGTTCACATCGATCTTGATGAGGGCTCGAGCCTGCGCCAGTCTCAGGCCTCCCTGTTTGTTGCACTCGTTCACTAAAGCAGCTTTATATTCCAAATAGGCTCCAGGGACCAGCCTCACCATCTGACAGAGCTGCAAGACAAAAGGTGAAGTTAATAAACACCAACACTTGTCATGTTCTTCCCTTCCCAGAGCCCTGCTGGGGGAGGAACATGGGGAATATTTTTCTGAGAACACTTCCAGGGTTTCTTTGCACAGGGGAGGCACACGGGAATGCCATGACGAGCTGTTTGGATCCACAGGTAGGGAGGGGAGGAGCCTGCTGGCTGCTGCATTCAAAAACATTCCTGATGGAAAAATAAAGGAGGAGGATGAAAGCAAGCCCTGCGCTCACAGGAGCACAGCTCTGAGTGTCCTGTGTGGGCGTTGCTCCTTCCAAAGCCCGGGAAGCACACATGCCAGACTTGGAAGCAGCAACTGGGCTCGCTGGCCGGGAGCCAGGGAGGGCATCTGGCTGCTAATCCCCTGCAGACTCAGGCTCTAATACCTTCTACAAAAGCAGCTCCGCCGGCCCCCTCTGGAAGTCTGGCATGGAAGCTGTGCAGGGAAGGCATTCCGTGCTTGGAAGTTTGGTGAGGAATGGCTTTCCACAGCCCCTGAGCTGTTTGGCTGCACAGCTCCTGTTTAGCTCCCAAATACCAGCTGCCTACCAGGAGCACGGTGTTGCTCCTGCTGGAGAAACTGTCTCCTCCCTTTAATAAGGAAATGCTTCATGCTCATTCCTCACGGATAGGAAATTGCAGAATTCCTCAGACCTCAGACTTTCTGTCTCAGCTGACCAGGAAATCAGATTCCACACACACACACACACTGGTGCCCTGCCACCATTATTCCCGTGCCGAATGGAGCCAGAAATGCCAGTTCCACACGGAGCCGTGAGCTGATTCCCAATGCTGCCAGCTCCAGCCAAGGGAAACACACACGAAGAGGGGAGGCTGAGATACAGCTGTGCTTCATGGGCACTGCAACCTGCCTTGGGCAGTCTAAGGGCACGTTAGGACTTCTATTAAAAAAAAAATAATCTCTTATTTCAATAGTTTTCCACTGAGTTAGAGGACAGGCCTGCACTGGGCTGAAAAACAACCAGTGTTCATTAAGAAAAATTAACCCCTCTGCTCAGCCCAGCCTCACAATACAGGCAGGGAGATGGATGTTGTAACAGCACCAAATAACACCCTGGTGCTCTGCTCCTTTCTTTGCTAAATCAGCCAGTTTGTGCTGTATGTGTAGCACAGGAAATTAAGAAGCCAACTGGAAAACCTGAATGATTTCTGTGAGAGAGGAAGAGTAGTCAGGGCCTGTAACTGAGGTGATATTCACAGCTCCCCAGACACGGTGTGGGCAGCCCTGCGCTGTGGAGACACAGTTATAGAGGTGATCTTTGCATCCTTTCCTCACCTCCTTCTCCTTCTCGTTGAGTTTCTCTGTGCCTGGCAGGCCTGTGAGGTTCAGTGGTGGGGCGCTCCGTCTGCCTGTGGGACGAGAAAGGAAACGCCGGAGAATCGGAGCAGTTTGGAGGTGGCTGTTCCTGGGGTGTGTTAGGGAGGCAATTCAACCCAGCCTGAGCCAAGTGTTTACAGACAGGGTTATTTAGGGCTTAGCACAAAGCTCTGCTGATGTGACAAAAGGTTTGGTTTTGAAATTTTAAGCTCTGCGAATGTTGCATGAGACTCGTGAGCTGATGGTTTTTGGGAGGAACTGCAAGACAAAAGCTTTGTGTCAGACTGGCACCGGGCACGGCTCAGCTGGGCTGAGCCTCCTGACTATCCCAGCTCCAGGGAGGGTGTGCCAGGTGTGCTGAAACCAGCATCTTGTAAGGATGCTGAGACTATTTATTGGTGTGATTAAGCAGCCAATTTCTCTCTGGCATTACTGACAACTTCATGAGGCAGAGTTTTCTTCAAATGCCTTTAAATATGATGCAGGTATTGCAAGGCAAGTGCAGTTTGGGGATTTATTTTTTGTCTGTTACGATAAACAATTCTGAAAGAAGTATTTATCACAGGGTCATCTGATATTTCTCACTTTCACTATTGTTTATAATGTTCCTGGCACAACCTAAACTTTAACAAGGGCTGTCTGCATGCAGGTTTGGCTTTTTCTTCTGATAGTATTTTTTTTGTAACTTGCAGAGCTCAGGACAAAGTTTGGGTTATTTATTCCCATTGGAAAAGTCTCCCACTCCTGCGCTGTGGGTTGCATATTTAGCACTGTCAGAGAGAGGTTTCTATCCCAGGATAACTTCCCAAATTTGGCAAAGTGATGAGGCCTTGGGAAATGTGCCATTGTGTTTTCCCAGGGACTGCTGGCGGCTGCTCCAGACCCTGCCCTGCCCAGGTCCTGCCCCTGGCACTGGGAAGTCTCTGTCTCCTGGGCATCTGCAGGAACAGACGGGATCTGGCTGGGTGTGAGGAGCCTGAGCAGAGAGAGCTGAGGGACTGGAGAGGAGCTGGAGTGTGAGTCTGTGGGAGGTGTAAAGGAAGTTATTTCCCAGCACTGCTCCCTCTTCCTATGGCATGGGGCGCCTGTGCCAGGATGAGACATGACAGAATTCGGTTTTACTCTTTTATAAACCCAGAAAATACCACACACACGCAAACTACATTAAAGAAAACATATTAAGGCTGCAAAGTCAAGAGCTTAGAATCTAGAAGTGAAGCATTAATTTGCCCTCTTGTATATTCAGAGTGATGCAGCCTTTAATTAGAACCACGTGGCAGCTCTTCCCCAGCATCCCGCCGTTCCCTGGGCAGGATGTTTGCCTAATTAGCAGCTCTATGGTATTTTGTTTGGGTTTTGTTCCACATGTGATGCTGCTTGTAAACACTGTGTGCTATCACAGCCCCACAGGCAACACAATCCCTGTGCTCCCAGGCTCTTCCCCTTCATGGGACACTGGATCCTTGACAAAAAAGGAAGTTCATCCCTCATTCCAGACCGTCAGCTGGAGGACACTGTCCTCCCTTCACGGACTCTGATGCCCTGAGATACACAAAGCTGTTTTTGTCCAAAACATCAGATCTCAGCAATCACCAAAGAGGTTTAGAAGAGTCTGTAGTGCTCTGACTCACTGCTTGGTATTCTGACCCAAATTTCCAAGGCTCCTGGAAGAAATGAGGAAGAACATATAGACCCAGTGTCCACTTCTGAGAGGTTTGATTCAAGTGGTTTAATAGCATCCACATAAAAACTGGGTGTAGGGACAGAGCCAAAGCCAGTTTTCCCTGGCAACAGTTAACAACCTTGTAAAACTTTATCCCAGTCTCAGTCACCCCATGACCTCAACAAATGGGATGGGAATATATTTAAGTCCTGTTTATGAGGACCTTGACTGACCCCTGAATCTGTCCTTACTGGGCACTGAAAGAAGATGGGGTCCTCTTGGTGGAAAAAACCCTGATTTGTGCTTACAGAATGTGAAAATTCTTTTGTTTTCTGCCTTGCTAATGTAGCTTTAGGATGGCTTTTGACCTCTAGTCAGAAAAATCTAGAAATTGAGCAAAAAGTCCTGCAGGATATGTGAGTGGAATGACTTGCAGATTGCTGTAATGTTGACTTAAGCAATGCTTAACTGTGAGGCTTGGGGACACTTTGGCACTCCAGAAAAAGAGTCAGAAAAAGGCTGTCAGAGAGACATTACTGGGTTTTTAGCAGACATCATCTAACACTTACCTGTAGTTGAAGGAACGGGTACCGTGGGAGTCAGGCCAGAATCACTGAAAAGAAAGGAAATTTTCAAATTGCCTTCATGTTTTTTAAGAATAACTGCATGTGTTGGTCCTGAAAGTGCTTCTTCCACAACTTGTAATAATTACACAATTCAACTTGCATAACCCAAGTCCTGACTAGGAGTCAACAGGATTTATAAATGTTTGTGTTCCCACATTGAAGAGTATGTCTGAAACCTGTTAAAAAACCCAACGAAGAAAATTGGAGGGGGACACAATTAAAAATACAGTGGAGACTGAGTGGGGAAATTCCAAGCCATGTCCTGCACACAGGATGCACTTCCTCCACGCTGCTCCTTAAATCCAAGTGCTCACGCAGGGTGATGACACATTAATAATGCTGATACATCTAAAATCATCTGAAATATTTCAGGTGTCAGCTGTGCCCTCATTAATATCCATAAAGGGCTCATTTCCCTCCGTGACTTTATGAACAGCAGTTCAGTTCCTGAAATATAAAACTGAGGGGTTTGAGTCCCTTCCTTTGCCTGCTCTCAACAAGCACTATTGCTGTCACCCACTTTTCTGCCCTTCTGAATTTTGCAGGCTGTTCCTACTTTAATAAACTGGGAATGAGTTTGTTACTATCAGGCAGGAAAATGTGTTTGATGCAAACCAAACCACAGAATCCCAGAAATGTTTGGGTTGGAAGGGACCTTGAGCCTCGTCGCGTCCCACGGGCAGGGACACCTTCCACCGGAGCAGGTTGCTCCAAACCCCATCCAAGCTGGCCATGGGCATTCCCAGGATGGGTCAGGTTCCTGGACACCCCGTGGCAGTGCTTACATGTCTGCCTGGCGGCTGAGCCACTGCTGGCAGGCGCTGCTGTCCTGGATGTACTGCAGCACCTCCGAGAGCATCGTGCGCTTCAGCCGCTCCTCGTCCCGGCTCTTCTTCAGGTGGTCGTAGGTCCGGGCACCTGTGGCACACACACACCCTGCCCTCACCACCTGCCTCACCCAGAAAGTCCACATTGGCTTTTCCCTGCTTCAGGAAATTTTGGGAAGTTCTCTACCTCTGGCCCAACCTCTGCTGTTCTCCCTCGTGATGACTACTTGGCACCAGAAGGGATTAGATTCCACCCTGCACCCTTCCCCCTGTTAATTTCAGGCCAAAAACAAACAAAAAAGGCTTCCATGATCTAATTCCAGGATAAAACAGGCCATTTCATTGATGGCCTCTCTCCAGATACCACATGTGTCAACAGCCAGGGAAAGCGTCCCGGGATGAAGCCCTGAGACCACTGTGCCATGACACAAATATTTTTTAATGAAGCTTTTGCAAAGTGGTGCCCAGAGCAGAGCTGGGTTAGACACTGTGATCTCCAAACTGATGGCTCAAATCAGCTCTAAACCAGCCCAGCTGGACTGTGCATCATTGCTGAAGCCTTGCTCAGTTCCAGACCAGGCAAACGCCTCTCAGAACTAAGTGTCTTTTTATTCAACGCATCCTGAGTGTTGTAAAATCATCCTTCCCTTCCTTGATGGATGGGAATGGGCTGAATAATGCATCAGGTACTTACTGCAGAAATTGGTGATTCCTGCTGCTCTGTATTCCTGGAGTCTCTTTATTTCCCTGCGCAGCTCAAATTCCACTGTTGGACCCCATCAGTTGGCAGGAGGGAAAACCAAAAAGCAAAAGTGGGTCAGTGGGGTGGACTGGGAATGCGGCTCTTTGTTATTTGCCTGCACAGGTCAGTTCTGAACACACAAACCACAGCCAGGGTTAACCTCCTTCCACAAGACCTCAAACTCTCTGTGTCCCAGTGCTCCTTGGTCACAGATTTCAGTTGGTTTCCAGCATTTGTGTGCTCAGAAAATGCATTTTCTCTTCATGCTTTGATAGTCCCTTTGCCATACCCTGGACAAGGCAAATAACAATAATGTGGGATTTCTGGAAGGCATTTCAATAGATTTGAGGAACTACTCCAGCCAGGCACCTTAGACATCTAATGTTCTCTTGGAACTACGATTTTCCTAACTGGACCTTCCAAAATTTTTCCTTGCAGACAATTCTTTTCCTGCAGTCAGTAAGATGAAATTATTAAATGTTTCTTTTGCTCAGAGATACTTCCTGTCTGTTGCTTTCATCATCTGCCTTCCAGCACTGCTCAGTTTTACAGGGAGCAAGTTTCCTTGTGAATTTATTTCCTGCTGCTGCAAGGAGATCTTGTACCTGACTGTCAGGTTCACCTGAGGATCTGCTGCCACTACAACAACAAAACCAGGTTCCAGGAGCAGCACTCTCCTGTGGGACTCATGCTTTTGCAGGATCATGCTTTTGGTATTTCACACAGGTTGTCCTCAAAACACGGGCACAACTGTGTAAATGCTTTGTTCTTTCTAATGAGCAACAGTTCTCCCAGTTTAAGTCACAGAATGAAGCAGGATGTGGTGACTCGGACTGGAATCTGCCTAAATGCAGGTTATGGGATGATTCAGGGATGGAACAATGCCTCTCCCCTAAGGTAAGGACATAATGACCACTGCGCTATATAATTATGTGACATATAATAGTTTAACGTGTGTCTTTCAAAGAATTCAGTTTGCTGCCAGCTCCCAATCTCTCCACATAGGCATAATATAGGGATTTTATTCTTCCCCTGATACAGAGTCCCAGTAAATAAACAGTGGTCTTTAGATAAAAAAATATTACCTCTAACACGTGACCAGAATGTTCAGTCAACTGCGAACTCAAACAAAGAGCTCGGACACAGTTTAGTGGAAAAAACCCACTCGCTGCTCATTCAATGTATCAAACCACAAATGTATTTGTTTTCCTGAGGTAGTTGGATGGGGGAGGAGGAGAAAAACCACCTCCTGCCCTCCAGGAGAGGGATATATTTAGGGAACAGATGATGCAACCCATCCCCGTGGGCTGCAGAGCCCTGCCGGACTCACGCGCGTGGCTCTCGATGAACTTGTCGTGCTCCACGGGCCCCAGGATCCGGGCAAACCTTCTCATGGTCTCGTACAGGTCCTGCACCTCCTTGGGGTAGCGCCTTTCCAGAACTGCAGGGGAAAAAAGTACCACACGTTACCCCTGCTGCTGCCAGGAGAAAACACCTCTGTGGGGGCTGACGGGAGCACCAGCCTAAAAACCCACGTTTGGTCATTCTCGGCCATTTTGGTGTCACAACTACAAATTGCAGAGTAAAAAGCAACCAAAGTTACAGCCCTTAAAATCCTTAAAGCATGAAGGGTGATATTTAAATGTTGTTTGGTCATTTCTCACAAGAGTGAGGCCTGGATTTCACCTTCCCCCTTTCCCCCACTCAGCAGAGCCCAAAATGCTCCTGAAGGGCAATTTTGAGGCAATAACTAAAACACTGAGCTGGGAGTACTTAGAACCAGATGGCTGGAAAGAGTTGGGGCAGGAAATCTGCTGGAATTTAGAACATCTGAATGTGTTCCAGTGTGAACAAACCACACTGGTGACCTGGGAATGGTGAATGTGTGAAGTTCTGCCACTTTGAAGTGAAGCAGTTACACCTGATACTCACTCTGAAATTTTCTGAGGTTGATCAGGCCATGATCTCTTATAATTCTGGAAATGAAAGAAAATTATATTAATACAGGCCATTACTCCTGCATTGCCTTGCAAACACAAAGGCTTCAGAAGAAACTTTGATTTAGACCATCATAGGGGCCTAAAACTAAACATGAATGAAATTTCCATAAGCCCTGGACTGGCTGGAATGGAAACATGATGCAGTGTGTCTTTAATCAGGGTAAATTTTGGACAGTGGTGTGCATTAGCCCTGAGCACAAAGGGAGCTGCAATCACTTTAAAGGTTGGAAATTGCTTCTTTAGGCACAGATTTCACATCTACAGCATCTTATAACTTGTCCTTCCAAAATCAGAGGTAATGAATGTCTCATGAACATGATTTCCAGCTTCAGACGGAGACAAACATCGCTCTGCTAAAGCACAGGGTAGGGCTGGACTGTAAATGCCACCACTGGGAACAGGAGAAAGGCATTTTTCCATGGCAGCTTGGATTTTAAAGAGATGATGGAGGCAACTCTGGCTTTGAACTGCTCCTGACGGGAGCAGAGGGAAAAGCAGGTGCCTGATAAACACCTTTGTCACCAGTCTGAGCAGTGCCACGTGCCCATTGCTCTGCGGTGACTCCACTTCGGCAAATAAGATACCACAGAGCTGGGCTGTCAAGGTCAGGTCAGAACTTGCTCTATAAAATCCATTTCATTTCCTTTGCTGTGTGCAAAACCCTCCTGTCCCGTGCAGAGTCACCTTTCTGAGAGTGTCATTTTCCAGATTTTTGTGTCATTTTCCAGATTTTTGTCCCATCCTGCTGTAGAAACTTCACAAAACCTGACGCTGATGTAACCACAAGAGTTATGAAGAGCCCTGTGGCACTCTCCTTTAGTATGACAAGATTGATCATTATGGAAATCACACCACATAAATACTTTTTATTTATGAATTATAGAGGACCAGGTCAATCCTTCCTGTCATTCAGCAGAACTGTGTCATTTTATGAGAAGGACTGGAGCAGCCTCACTTCAAATCACTAATTCTTCCAGCAGGGAGTAATCCAGCAAGATAGAATTTTAAATATTGAACAAAGTATTTCAAAGTTATAATAAAACTTAATTTAATTAATAGATTGAGTCATTCTAGAACACTGTCAAATGAGCTGAATAAATTATTCAACCCCACGTCAGCAACAGAGTTATCCTCAGTGTGGAAACCTAACTTAGGGACCGCTAGGAATTAAAAATAATGATGCAAATATTTCTGGGGAAAAAGTGGGGGTCCAGCAATCAGTCACAGTCTGGCAGGATTTTTTTTCCCTGAAGCAGGAAATTAATGATGTGTGATCCATCAGCGTTGCACAGGGAAGGAAAGAACACAGTTACTGCTTCCAAACTCACTTTTTCCGTCTCTGTCTTTCCTTTAACCTGGAATGGTAGATATCTACAACTGCAATCTTCAGGGCTGCAAAACAAAAAGATTAAAGAATTCATAAGCAATCACTGCAGGAGGCTGAATGTCAAGCTTTTATGTTCACGCTAGGCTGCAATGGTCACTGCTTTGCTGGTTTAAAAATCCTGAGGCAATTTTACAGGGGCATCAATTCATTAGAGGCAAACCTGCAATGCTGCCTACCTGGGGAAGGTTTCTTTTGCTTACTCCTGCCAAATTCATCACTGTAAATACACTCATGTAAACATGAACCCGGGCAGATCCTGAGAACTCCTTTTCTCTTCCTTCTTGGACTGTTTTGCTATCAACACTTATTTGTTCCTTCATACCTGCAATTGCCAAGCATTCCTTCTCCTGAAAAAGGATTTAAGGATCTGAGGTATCATCTTTGGGTAAAGGCTTCTATGCACAGAACAAGGAACTCCAAAAACCAGGCACGGTTCTGAACTGTGAGGATTCAAAGTAGCCTTTGCTACAGTTCTCAAAAACATCTGGAAGATTCCAGCTTGTTAACTTCCAAACTTATCTGTCTGCCAGGAGAACAAAGAACAGTTCAGGACAGTGTGAAGAAGCCCAGGAAAAAGCCATGCTCATTAGAAATCACATCCTTCCCAAAATCAAACCTGTCTGCAGCCTGGCTGAGCCACTCACAGAGCCTGCAGCTCCCCTCTCCTGCAGCCAATAGCTTAATGAACTTTTTTATGGGTAAATTCTTGAAAGACAAGATAAAGAGACACCTATCACCTTCCCTTCCCTCGCTCAGTTAGGTAACACACAAATTCTAGGTCATTAAACGAGTGTAGAGGTGGCTGATTTAGTGTTTTTTTTTAACTTCACGTTAATAATTTCCATGTGCTCAAGGAAGGAAGAGGCTCAAGGCTTGGCAGTGGTTTAGAGGCTGTGACACAACAACCAGCTCTTGGAAAAAGGGGAACTGGGATGACCCAAGGGGGACAGAACCCAGGATCCATTTCTCTCTGTAGTTACACAAAAAGAGCAAAACTGATAGTGGCAGTTTATTGATTGCACTCTCGGATAAATAATTAATAATGCAAATAAGAAGTGTGGTTATGTGTCTATTTTAAATATGCATGTAGGTGTAAACACCAGGAAGCCCCCAGCCTCTGGGAAATTCACCCCTGCATCCCTCTGGGTAATCAAATTTCATACAAACAGGGACAGCTGAACCCAAAGGCTGTGGGGATTTGCTCAGGAGCTTGATCCCAAGCAAAAAACCCTTCAGTTTGTCTCAAATTGATTTGATGTTAATCTAAGAGTGAAGGATTCTGTATGAGATAGGAAGGGTGCTGCAATATTCCTACTTATTTTTCCAAATTTCTTGCATTTCCCAGCATCATCATGTATTTTCATAGCGAGGTATGTAAGTTTCCTAATTTAAGAACAAGCAGAGATAGCGAATTCTCCTTCGTGCTAAAATGTGGGGACGAGAAATTGGGAATGCAGCAAGTTAAACATGAATGAAATCCATTAGGAAGGGTTGGAATTGGTGCCAATTTATGGAAAATATTTTTGTAGTTTTGAAACCCTCTGCAAGCTCAGCCAACTTGTTATTTTCTGGGGTTTGTGTGGGCAGAACTTAATAAGTACATGCAGAAACTGCACTGGAGAACCTCTATAAATATCACAAGTAATTATGCACCTCTAACCATTGAGTTTTGATGCTTTCACCTGAGTGCACAATATTCAAAAGAAATGATGATCAGCTGGGGAGAGGAAGGAACAAATGAAGGGAAAAAATGGAGCTTCTGCTTCCAGTGAAATTAGTATTTGCTGCCACATGCCCTTGTGGAGGGGCTTTTGTTTTTAACAGACATATTCACACAGGACCAGGCGATTACCAAATCTGGAATGCATGAATAACTCCGACTACTACACTGTTACACACTGCATGGAAATGAGAGAGGAGATGCTGGGGGAATGAGAATGATTCCTCCAGCTTTTCCCCATGGATTCTAGCGGGGAGGCAGTTGTTTGTCCTGGTAGTGGGAGATAATCCAAGCTGACACCGTGCTCAGGGTGTCCACTCTGGGCTGATAAGGCTCCTTGCCATGCTCGGTGCAGCTCTGAAGGACCCACTGATAGGCACCAATTCAAGGCTCCTTCCTCCATTCCAAAAAAGCAAACCCCAAATATTTTGGTTTCTCCAGAGTGTGTCCAAAACAGTTTCTTTGCTTTTCATTCCTCTTCAGCCTCATTTGGCCTGCAGAAAACTTTGTTGAACGCTAATGAGTGAGAGCTTTGTTTCATGGGAGCGAACCTGCCTTGGCAGGCGAGGCCCAGATAATGGGAAGAATGCAAACTAATCCCAGTAAACAGCCTGTGTGACCAGTGTGTGCTGGGCTTGGGACAAACTGAGGGGCTGCAGTCCAAATTCACCCGCCCTGGAGGACAGCAGGACCCATGGCAAACAGTTATCTGCCTTTGGAGCATGGCAGGAACGTCCACAGGAGAATAAACACCATGTTCTGTCGAGAAGGACACTGACTGCCTTGCAGCTTAAAATCAAATTTCCCTGCCAGTTGCAGCCTATTTCCACTCACTTCTAAATCTGTGGTTTCAGCAATTACTTTGCAGTGTTAGAAGTGAAAATCATTTACATGAGAAGGGGGGGGGAAAAAGCTGGGAAAAAGATAAATTACCAACGTTCTAATTCAGCCTGATGAAAACTTGTAGTTCATGAAATATTCAAGCACTCTGGGCTGAATTAGGGTTGTAACTGGTTTGGTGCTTTTGATCTGTCCATTATGTTTTTGTGTAACTGCAATATATATTTGCATGCCCTTACTGTACTGCCAGCACTGAACAAAAGAGAACAATTCCAGAATTTAATTGAAACATGAGAGATTTCATACAGTTTTTGCCACCTCGCTAATACCAAGAAGTGACTGAGTGATGTCTGTGACCTCCTGTGGGGTGGGAAGAGCTGGTGAGGCAGCAGGTACAGGTTCTGTGTTCCTCATAAAAGCTGCCTGGGAGCCTTTCCACCTTGTATTAAACAGCATTTTCTTGTGGGAATACCAATAACTTGTTTAGAGTGACGCAGGGAAATCTAACAGGGAAAATATACGAGATAAATCTATAAATATGTATTTCATATAAAAGATATAATAAATCAGAAAACAGAGGTCAAGCAGCTCAGATCTAGAACTTCTTAAAAAATAATCTTTACAAAATATTACAGAAAGCAATGTGGGAGAAAGGGAACAAGGGGGAATTCCACTCCAATGGAAGCACAAATATTCCTGTGGGATGTGCAGCCTCGGCACTGCAGCACTGATCTGTGACTGGTGCACCAAGAGAAACAAAGAGAGACCACAGGAATTGTACTGGCTGGGGTGTTCCCCGGGCCCAGCCTGAGAGACTTGCAGAAAATGCAGTATGAAAGTAGTTTTCAAAAATTAATCTTGAACCCAGCGAGGTTTAATGTGTGGCAGGAAAACAAACAGAGGATTTTTTTTCCCCAACCTGAGCCTTAATCTCTGCTGCGAGGCCCCGTTTGGGTTTCTCTGGGCTATAAAAGGTGTTAAACCCCTGTGCTACACCTTCACCTTTACACCCAGGTTGCCTCACAACCCTCTCTGCCCATCAGCTGCAAAGTACAAAGGCTCCTTAAATCACCCCTGCTCTCAGAGCCACATGTTGAGCCATTTTCTGCACCATGGGCTCCTACAATTGGGTTGCAAAACTCTCAAGCAAAGCCGGCAGCTGAGCCCTTTAAAACTGCAGGACAGGGAGGATGTGGCTGCTTCCTTTTTTTTGTATTAAGTCGCAGAAGGGAAAGATCTCATTCCAAATTTTCTAGCAAAGAATTCCTTCTCTCCCCGAGATGCCTCATGTGAAAGGGAAACAGCTGGCTGGACCCTGGGACTTCATTTTTGCGAGGCTTTCTCTCTCACGTGGGCAGATCCGGGACAGCTGTGGGAAGGCAGATGCCAGAGTTCCTGGGCTAAGAAGTCCAAAATGCAGCTGGTCACGCTCCACAACCTCTGCCAAAGAGTTTGCACAGAGCAAATGCCCGACATCCCTTCCCAAACGCTGAAGACAACTGAAGGATGGACTAGGGAACATCCAATGAAATTATCAGGCAAAAGATTGGACAGACGGGGGGAAGTATTTTTTCACACAACACATAATTAAATTGTGAACTCCTAATTCGATTGTGGAAGTCCCTGTTGCAGGATGTGCAGGAGTACAAGCAGATCCAGCTCCAGCAGGAGTTAGCAGAGCTCCTGGAGGATGGGCCCCTGGCAGGAGAGACCTCAAATGGCTCAACTGTGCCTGGCAGGCAGGCAGGTGTGAGGGGAGTGCTGCAAAACCCGATGGATTGAGCATGAATCTATCAATTCATGTGCACAAACGGGAGATTATTTTGCTTTTGAGTTCACCAGGACCCAGAATAGGACGAAACAGCAGAGAGCTGGCACGAGGAATCCCTGCCATGGCCTCAAGCCAGTCCCCCTCTCAGTAA
This sequence comes from Dicrurus megarhynchus, assembly GCA_013399195.1. NCBI lineage: Eukaryota > Metazoa > Chordata > Aves > Passeriformes > Dicruridae > Dicrurus > Dicrurus megarhynchus. Next base: position 28,858 of record VXAD01008441.1, read on the forward strand.
GTGCTGAAAGGGGAGAGACTGACATATGACTCTCATAACCTTCCTGAGCCAGGGGAGTTTGCATTCCTGAAGCTCCTGCATACACTGCTCAACTTCAAACTGGTTTTTTTAACTTTGCCAAGACTGTCTGTACGTAACAGGATTTGTCTGTCTCCAAGGGATGCAAAGGCTTTAGCTTAGATCTGCCTGACACAGATGGCAGAATTCTGAGGCATATACACAGGACTTTTAAACCCTGTGTATACTTACAAACATGGGGAAAAGCAGGATCTTTTCCTCTCTATGGATTAAAGTGTCACTTTAGTAATTCCTGTTATTTCATATTATTAAGGCAGCCACGTTCACAGAAACTCAGAGCAGGAACTGGGCTCATGCCATCATCTTCTTCACATTAAAAAGGAAGTTGTCACACACAGCTGATGTTACTCTAACTCAGGGCATGTTGAACAACATGAAAAATCACACAGCTTCTAGAGTCCAACACTTTTAATGTGTCTCACATAGTCTTAAACTACACACCTCCTTGCTGCCTGCATTAATACCTACCCTGATACATTTAAGACATTAAAACCCCAAACATTTAACCCCATACATTAGAGTGGATGTTCACTTTTAAAGCGTGGGGAGAAAGAGACCCAATGAAAAGCTGCACGGGAACCTGAAACAGTTTTCAGCCTGGGTACAAAAATATGGCACTTACCATGCAAAATGTCTGAATCATCTTCTACAAAATCAATATCTCTCAAATCCCACTCAGCATAGTTGTCAAACTCCTGTTCAGAGGTGATTAATACATTGTCACTAACTAGCACTAAAATATTTGCCTCAGGTTTCAGAACATGCAGAAGGATTGGGAGCAGAGATATTTACTCATACACAGGGTACAAGGTTCCACCCTTGAGCAACAAACCCCACAGGGGAGCTTTACCTGGGGAATGTGTCAGTGCACCCCCATGGCTGCAGCTGCAGCAGGATGTGACAGGACAGGGGGAATTAATCAGGTAATGACTCCCTGACTGTGATGGAAATTAGAGCCACAGAGTGTCCTGAGTTGGAAGGGACCTACGAGGATCACCAAGTCCAACCCCTGGCCTGGCTCAGGACACCCCCAAGAGTCCCCCTCATGTGCCTGAGGGCCGTGTCCAGGCACAGGGTGTGATTCTGGGGGTGGCACATGTGCTGATTCTGCTCAGAGGTACAAAAACGAGCCCATGCACGGCTGAACTCATTCCTCCATGGGCAGGAGCAGGAACTGGGGCCTTGGGCCCCCAGCCAGAAGCATGGAAAGCAATGCAGGTCTTCCAAGAGATGTCTGGAGCAGACCTGTGCGTGCTTCCCTCAGGCAGGTGACAGTGCTGGAGCTGATCCTTTGGCCGAGCACGCAATTGCCAGCACCCAGCCCGCTCAGCAGGGCCACCCCCGGCTGGACATCTGGTGGCAGCAGCACGCCCTGCAGCCTCTCTGCTGCCTCTCCCGGCTCTGCAGGCCACCAGCACCACCTCTGTCACCAAACCCTTAATTAATCCAGAGGTTTAATCACGGAATATCTCAGCTTGGAAGGGACCCATAAGGATCAGAGTGCAACTCCCTGCTCCTCGCAGGATAACCTTAAATTAAAGCACAGGACTAAGAGCATCCCTCAGTCCTGTGCCCTCCTGTGATGTTTTTAAATGAAGAGCAAAGAGAGGCAGGGGCAAACAGGGTGTGTGTGCTGAGCCTGCACCCAGCAGCAAATTTAAAGCAACGGGAGGAGAGTCATTCTTACCTCAACAAAGTCAGCTCTGGCTGGCATGTACCCAGCCATGTCCCTGGAGAGCAAGGAATCAAAGGTGGGCCGTGGGGGATCATCAGCAGCTGAAAAAAACACAGATTTTCAGTTGTTGAGTAGGGCTTGGGATCTTTTTATAAGGATCTGTAAATAAGTGTTTATTTTGCAGGAAAAGTGGGAATAATTAGGTGAAGAAAAATACCCTAATTGGGCTTTTATTCAGTGTTATAGGCAGAAAAGACAGAGTTCATCCAGAGAAAAATGCAGCAGTCTGAGATCTTCGTAGTATTCTCAAGAGTCAAACACAAATTCAAGGTAATAAACAGGCAATAAAATGTAAACTTTACATTTTGGAGCTCAGCATCCCCCTCTAAACCTCTGCAGCTCCCTGGGGCTCAGCGTGCAGGTTCTTTTAGTTAATAGCAACAGGAGTGTTAAATCTGCCTTCTTCTGGGGGCCATTGACAGAGCTGCAATTAAAGCCAGAGAACTCCCAATTTTTACAGCACTTCCCAGCTGAGGAGCTCGGTGTTTTACAGACAATAACAGTCTGAGGCTCTCAATGCACTTGTGCAGGAGCCGAGCCTTGTGTGTCCCACGGCACAGATAAAGCAGGCTGAGGCACAGAGAGTTTGTCTTGGCCCAGGGCACATAAAAAAATCAATAACAGCCAGGGACAGAACCAAAATTGCCCAGTTCCTGCTGTTTAGCTCTAACCACTTTACTGGGAAATGTAAAGCTCCAGACACCCAGCAACTGCCTCACCCAGAGAGGCTGGGGAGCTCTGGAATGAACAGCTGCCAGACTGAGGGAATGCTAAAGATGTGAAATGCAAGGAAAACTGAGAATTTGTTAACTTGCTGCAATTTAGCTCAGACTTTTTAACAGGCAGTTTTCAAGAGAGAGGTGTGAAATCAGCATAGTTGAAAGGAGTGATTTTATGACTAATTAAATCAGCAGTTAGGCCTGGGACACAGTGTGTACATAGTAACGTGCACATGATCAGAGGGAACGTTTAAAGGCAGAAATGCCTTCTCAGCTCCCTTTGCTGTGCAGGGGCTGGACAGGCTGAGAACCACACTGCTATCTACCCTGAGGGACACACGTGAAGGAGCTTTGGGGGGGGTTGTAATCCAGTGGGTACCAACATCCACGTTCCTGCTGGGGTGATTTCTGTGTCCTCTGGCTGTGCAGGAACTTCTGCTTGTGAGACCCTGATGTTTGTGTCAGACCACGCTGCTCCCTGTCTTTTCCCATGAACTGGCAGCCTTGTCAGTGGGATACACCCAGGAATTAATCCACTGTGAAGAGAACCCTGCTCCTGACATCCTCCAAGCCAGTTATCAGAACAGGTTATCCCTTTGGGAACGAAAGCAAACAGCATCTGTGGTGCCTGTCTTTCCCCGAGCTGCTGATCCCAGCCTTGGCAGGGCAGGGACCTCGCAGGGAAGCTCCCTGTGAATGCAGGGCACGGATACTCACAGTGGAAGGGAATGGCAGTCTCGTTGTGCTGAGCCTCCTCTGCCTGCTTCAGGTTCAGCAGGGTGGATGCAAACAGGGGGTTGTTGATGAAGTGTTTCATGTAGTGCTTCTCACACTCCTCCTTGGATTTGGTGCACATCTGGTTGGCCACGTCCTGCCTGGAGCGGGGAGAGGGGGAGGCTTCACGTGAACAACACAGAAATGTTGGGCTTTTTAAAATTTCTTCAGTAGGAAAATGTAGTTTTGGACAGCAGATTGGTTGTGTTGTGTGCAGAGAACTGGCCTGTGATGGTGCCTGAACTCATCCTCTCAGCACCAACACTCACATGTTTGATACGGTGCCAGGCAGCTCTTTTTGGGTGCCCATGAACAGTGCAATTCACTGTTTTCATATGGGAAACCCTCTGGCTGATGCAATTTACCACATCTTTAACAGGCTTGAAATCTCCTGTTGTTATTTGAGAGCTTTTCACACATTTCACTGACTCCAGGTAATGGTAAACTCTCAGTTTTCAGTCTTCTGACAGCACAGTGCACCTAAGAACTCTCAGTTCTGCTTCTCTGAATTCTGGGGTTCTGTACTCTTAACACAACTGTTTTTAATAAAGGAGAAGACAGATAACTCATGAACACAGGATCTGATACTCCAGCCTTCCACTTTAGCTGCTAAATTAGTGTCTCACCCTCAGTAAGTCACTGAACAATGTGCACTGATGAATTCAACAGTGAGATCCAGGGAAAAGAGAGGAAAAACTGCCCATCATTGACTGAAATTGGCTGAGCCACTGAATCCTCACCAGTTCCCAAATCCACAGTCCATCACAGCTTCCAGGAGAGACATTTCCTCCTGAGCTGTCCAGTTGGGATCCAGGACAGGGAAGTCGGATGTCTGGAGAAGAAAAAAGCAGAACAAACTGTGATCCTCTGTTCCAACCCACCTCGGGAAGAGCAGAGAAGTTCTGAACCACAGGGCCACACAGGAGGTAATTCTGGTACTTTTAAACTTTTACAAAACCTGATTGAATAATTATTGGATTCCTTAGGGCATTGGGTCACCAACCACAGCAAACACTGCTACATGTTGTGTCTCCCAGCAGTAATTCCACTGTGTTATACTATGAAACACAGTAAAAATTGCTGGAGACTTTAAGAATTATTAATTTTGAGGAAGAAAAAACAAGCCTAGAGAAAGACAAGTTGATTTACTGGTTAGAGAACTGTAAGTCCAGTGATAGCATTGTGCTATCCAGGCACAATAAAAAGATGCAGCTTTAAATGACTCCACTACTCCATTCTGTTCCAGGGGATATTTTTCTTGCTTTAGTAGTTTTAAACCTCTGACTCAAAGAATTGCATCGCTCAACCTTTCAATGTAATATGAGTAAGAAGGGTCTCACTCCTGGGAAGCTGTGAGAGCCCAGGACTGAGTAGGTGTTATCCAAAAGGAATATTTACCATTATCTCATAAGTGTGATCGCTTTGATGTTTCTTGTATTCAAATCCTCTGGTGAAACACTGCAGAACAAAAGATCAGAGCTGTGTTACTTCTGCCCTGAAAGGATTTTCACTGGTCCCTTTTTAAACTTTTATTCTCTGACCACTGGGTATCCAAAACTTTCCACCTGGTACATTCCATTTTTCTGATTTAATTTGAGCAAACCCAGAAAATTGTGTTAAATCTTTGTATCTTGTCTGTCTTTTGCCCCAAGAGAGAACTCCTGGGAATCCAAAAATTTTTCATTAAGTATTAAGGTGAAAAAAGTTTTGTGTTACAGTTTAAAGTTGATCCTTCTAGGAAAAGAACGCAGATCATTTAGTAAGTATTGAACACAAAGTTTCCCTTTAATCTTGGCTCTCTGATTAAAGGCACCAGGTTTGCAGCTGTTTTTAACAGTTAAATTTCTGACTTTTAAAATACAGGTGAGCAAAAATACACCCAATATGCAAAATAGGGGTTTGTGTATTTTGTACATAGCTGAGCACCAGGCTCAGCTCTTCTTTCACTCTTAGAGGTTGCTGCTGATTTTTAATCATAATAACACAAACTTATTCATTTGTTAATTACACCAGCAGTACTTTCTGTGGTTACCAACTCACACACAGAATTTTTAATGAACTGCATCTGGTCACAAACAATTATTGTCAATATTGCAGCTTCTCCTTTTCTATTTGGGAAGGAAAAAAGTGCATGGGGGGATGTTTCTGGATGGGATTTTCTTTTCCATGCCACAAAGGATGACAGAAATGATACTCCCCCAGATATGCAGCAGCACGTTGGGTCACCCCAGGCTGACTGAGGTCAGGGAGGTGGTTTGGCTGCTGCACAAAGACCTCCTTCCCCTGCCCATGCCTCAATCCTTCACCCTCCAAAGCCCCTTTGTCATTTCCCCGTCCCTGAGCAAACAAGAGTGTTGGACAGAGCGGTTATTAACGTGTTCCTGGACAGCCTGGCACCCCTGGATGGCCCTGTCACAGCAATGAAAGGCTCTGCCCTGCTGCTGGCACTCACCTGCAGGCACAGCAGGAAGGGAGGGGGCCCACACTCAGCACACTTCACGTAGGGCTCCGTCAGGTACGAGGAGCAGCCTCGGCACGGGGGCTTATCAAAGGGGTCATCTGGGAAAACAGGGAAATCTCCTGTGATTTCCTGTGAAATCTCCACTGCTTTGGCAGCCCCTATGTTCACCTGTGCCCAGCCCCAGCAGCTGATGGTGCTGGTGGGTCCAGCTCAGGATGTTCCATGATTCTATGGATATTCAGTGAAGTCAATTGTGCAACAAAAGAAATAAGACTCTCAGGTTATAATAGCTCCAAACTCAAAGGAAACAGGGTTAGATTGGATATTGGGAAGAAATCCTTCCTTGTGAGGGTGGGGAGGCCCTGGCACAGGGTGCCCAGAGAAGCTGTGGCTGCCCCTGGATCCCTGGCAGTGCCCAAGGCCAGGCTGGATGGGGCTTGGAGCAACCTGGGACAGTGGAATGTGTCCCTGCCCATGGCAGGGGGTGGAGCTGGATGGGCTTTAAGGTTCCTTCCAACCCAAACCAGTCCAGGATTCCATGATTCTGATTTTTTCCAAGAAAATGGATTTGAACCAGCTCAATTATAAGTAGAGAGAAAGAAGACAAAACTCACACTGAATCATTTGTGTCTCTGTGCTCTTAAGAATTTGTACAAATAAGTGATTCTGTGGACCAAATCCTTCTGACTTTCTGTCTCCCTCTCCCATGGCTGCTGATGGCTTTAAACAATGGCAATCCCCTCCCAAATGTCATGGAATCAGAGAATTGTTTGGGTTGGAAAAGCCCTCTTAGACCATTGAGCCCAGCCACCCAGGCTTTTCCTGCCCAGATGTGGGACCTGAATTGTCAGATGGCACTTACTACTGAAGGAGGCCAGGCGCTCCATCCCTGCCCCCCGCTGCTGCTCTTGCTCCTTGGAGTAAAACTCGTCTGGCCTAAACACCCGGAGCGTGAGCCTTGTCCCAACCAATGTATCCAAAAGGGAATTCTCTCCCTGCAGCTGCCGCTCCCGCAGGTGTGATCCTCCCGGGATGTCCCGAGCAGGAAGCAGAAGGGCTGTCAGCAGCCTTGGGACCCCATTCCACACGGATCAGAGCCTGTTCTCTGGGTACGGGAAGAAACCAAACACGGAGATGTGGAGTGATGGGGGTGCAATCTCAAAGCCAGGGTTTCAGTGGGAATGGACGTGCTTGAGCGGAGAGTTAGGAACAGCTGTTGTGCAAGGAAGTGCTCTGCACCTCCCATTCCCCATATCCCACTCTCCAATCCCCACTCCCCACATCCCATATCCCATTCCCATTCTCGTTCCCGTTCCCATTCCCATATCCCATTCCCATTCCCATTCCCATTCCCATTGCCATTCCCAATCCCCCCTCAGCCCCAGCTGCCCCCACACCNCGCTCCCGGGGGTCCCACGGGGGCAGCGGCAGAGGCCGTGCCAGCCGCGTGTCCCCCGGGGAAGAGCCCTCGGCGGCACCGGCGCCTCCCTGACCGCCCGGGAGGGCCCCGCGCTCCTTCCCACGGTCACCGAAGCAGCCTTCCCCCGGCTCCTGACGGGGTTCAGCCTTCGGGGGCATCCTTGCGGCTCCTGAGGTGGCAAAGGGATGATTTTCGTGGGGAAAGGGCTCTCCAGTGCCGTCTCCGGCGGCCTCCCATGGCACTGTGGATGGCCTTGTGAAGCAGGTACGGGAGGATCGGGGCTTGTGGGGAATTGGAACAGAATATAACGAGAGAGAATCCCGGAGTGGTTTGGGTGGAAAGGAACATTAAAGATCATCCAGTGCCATGGGCAGGGACACCTTCCACTGTCCCAATGTCCAAGCCCCAATGTCCAGCCTGGCCTTGGGCACTGCCAGGGATCCAGGGGCAGCCACAGCTTCTCTGGGCACCCTGTGCCAGGGCCTGCCCACCCTCACAGGGTAGAATTTCTTCTATTACCAACAAGATTAAAAATAGTGGCAATTATTTCCTTTTCCTTTTGCCCAGGCTCCAAGCGCATGCGAAAAATTATGGGAAAAAATCCAGAATTTGGGAGAGGCAGAGTCTGGAATGTCAATGAAATATATAGTGCTTCTGCTAACAGGTTTTTCCTGCATCTGGGAATTAGGACTCTGGGTGGTTAATGGAAGAAATTGGCATATGGGAATCTTCTCAGCAGCTGGTTCCTGCTATTCCCAGGAATGGTGATGCACCTGCAAGGTAAAAATGCTGTCCTGAGGCCTGCAGCTTTCCATGGACGACAGTGGCTTTGGATATTTCAGTGTTAAGGGTCTTTCTGACATGCCTCTGGCATGGGAATGAAAAAATATCCATGAGGAACGTTAACCAATCTGTGGAGTTACAGGTTTTTCAGACCAGTGTTTTAGTGACACAGCGTCTCCTGGCTGACCTGAGCTGAAGCCACAGACCTCTGATGGCTCCTGGAGGGGAGCAGTGACAGGAAAAGTCTTCTTTCTGAAGTCTGCTCCAATGGTTTCCAGCTTAGCAGAGGCCTAAAGGTGCCACCACCCGATGGCTGCTCAATGGCACGCGTGAAGCAGCTCCCAAGGGTCTCAGTTCCATTCCCAACCTCTCTCCGAGCACATTTGGCACTCCAGTTGCACTCCAAGAAGATCTAAGTGGATAATTTGGAATGAGTTACATGCTCACACGCTGCTTCTTGGAGGTTTTAGCAAATGAGGTCATTTTCATTTGCTATTTGAAATTATTTGCTGATAATTTCTGCTTCCCTTGCTCACCTGTGCTTCCCTGCAGCCCAGTGCAGGGTGGGAGGGAGCCCAGGCTGAGCCCCAGGTGAAACACAACAGCTCTGGGGCAGCTGTGCCCAGCAAACCCAGAGGCCACACTCTCAGAAATCAGTGGGAGCATTATCAGGCCTCTCCCTGCAGGTGAATCACGAAGTCCCGGTGGGATTTCTCGAGGCTGTTGGGTGGAGTTTTTTGTGGAATCGGCGTTTTCTGCCTCGGACACACGGTGGCGATGAAAATCACCTTTTCCTCCAGAGCTTCGGGCTTTGGGATGCTCAGTCACCACACGTGTACGTCCCCAAGCACGGAAGGATGAAATATTTCGGTTCAATCCCAAATAACCGCTGACATTTCAAGTGGCTGAGACTCCAGGGAATCCAGAAAACTTTCTCATAAGCACTGATATTATTTAAGATGTTTATGTTTAAAACAAGAGCAAATGGAGCCTCGAGGGCTGGCGTGTCAGTATTTTGGTTTAAAAAGTGAACTGACCTTTCTCTCTGTTCCTTGCCTGGCAGGGCATGAGTGGTGCCAGGCTGGAAGTGTCACTGACCCCCTCACCTGGGATGATCTGTCCTGTGTTTGCACTGGGCATGTCATCAGAGCCTGGGCAAGAGACGTGGAACCTGCACTTGGCGTCACAAAAGGTAAAAACATTTCCCCTGTTATTTTTTGGAGTTTATTAACTTAGGCTAAACTTCCTTTTTTTTTTTTGAGATTAACGTAGTGGCATGAGTTCACAGTGCACATGCTTGTAAGTCATGGAATGAGAGTAAATAACTGTGTCCAGTTTTGGAGCAGAACAGGAAAAGGATGTGCTTTTAACCACCCCTCCTCCAAAGCAGAATGTGGTTATGTTTCAAAAATTTCAAAAAAACCCATACTGTTGGAAAGTGTGTCTGAAGTCTGTGAAACAATGTGTTCTTATTAAAACACAGGTTATTCCTGCCCAAACTTGAATGCCAGAATCATTTAGTTGGAAAAGGCCTCCCAGACCTTCGAGTCCAACCTGGCTTGTCACCCAGCCCACAGCACTGGGTGCCACATCCAGGCATTCCTTGGACACCTCCAGGGATGGGGACTCCACCACCATTATTAGTTTAATTTCATGGAATCTTGGAATCTCCTGAGTTGGAAGGGACCCACAATGATCATCCAGTCCAACTCCTGGCCCTGCACAGGCACCCCAACAATCCCTCAGTGCCCTCAGCCTCTCCTCACATGCCTTCCCCTCCAGACCCTTCACCATCTTCGTAGCCCAGAAAAGCCCCTTTCCAAATCCATGCTGGATTTTTAAGCTTCATGTGTTTAACTTGTTCTTTTCCACGTGTTCGTGCCTCTCTTTGCCCTTGAATGGAAGGGTTGCTGCAGGATTTCATTGTATGAAGCAATCCCTCCCCCAGCAGTGTTTGGCCAGTGTTTGTGCCTGGATGGAAGCACTGGGCAGGGCAGATAGGCAGAGTGCAGGTGCAGGTTTTAGCATGCCTGGAGCTCTGGGAACACCAGCCAGGATGAACTCAGCACCTGTTGTAATCCCCTGGTTTTGTAAGTTTTGTATATAGTTATTATCAGTGATTTGGGAGCAACCCCTCAGCAAGCCAGGCACCCCCCCTCACTTCTGCAGGAGCTGGGATTTAGCACTGGAGATGATTAACTAACACCAAAAACCTTCTCTTTTAGCTCCTTCACAAAATATTTAATTAGAGGAAGATTCTTTTTGTAAAAGACACATATATATCTACATATTTATGTCTACAGAGGTATAAATAAAAGGTCCATGCCCAAATTTTCCAGATTTAGTCCAAGTGGATGTGAGAATATGGTCTGTTCCCCCAATAATTTTATTAACTACAAAGCCCCAAATTGGATTTTCTGGCTGGGTAATTCTTGCCTGCAGTGGGCACACATCCCACCACATGCTCCCAGGTCAGTGTAGTTTCCTGCAGAGTCTCACACCTTCTAACCACTGCCTTGGTGGAGATGAAATGATCTGTAGTTTGGAGCAGGGGCATCTCACTGTTCTGTGCCCACTTCTGTGCAGATCCTTGGGGTTTTGTAGCCCCTGGCACCTCCAGCAGGATCAGCCTGCACAGGTCACCAGATCCAGCAGCATTAGCATTAAAACTTGTGTTACTCATTCCGTTTAAATTTCAGCAGCGCTGTAACGCCGCACAGTTTAAATAAAACACAAAATGTGAAACAGAGGAAGAGGGGTGGTTCTTTAAACCGTTGTCCATCGACAGAACAAGCAGCTGAAGGTCAAAGGCAAGAAGGAGAGGCGCTGGCAGTGCCTGGCCCGGTTTCGCCGTGTCCTCACCACGTGTTACCAGCTCTGTCCTCCCTGCCCGTGCCAAGGCAGGGACAGGGCAGTGTCCCCGAGCCACGCGGGGACCGGCTGGGGTCTCCTGCTCCCACACTCACAGGATGGGTCGGGGAAAGGGAACACGGGGTCACCTGATCCCACCTCCCTGCTCAAGGAGGGTCATCGCAGAGCACACGGCACAGGATTGCGTCCAGACCATTCTGGAATATCCCCAGTGAGGACACTCCTCACCCTCCCTGGTGTGGTCCCTGTGCACTGTCACTGTACAGGAAAGAAGTTCGTCCTCATGTTCAGGTGGAACTTTGTGTGCATCAGTCCCTGCCTGTTTCCTTTTGTGCTATTGCTGGACACCACCTCTCGAGAAGAACCCGGTCCATCTTGGCATCCCCACCGTAGATACCGATGGGCATTGACGAGCTCCCCTCGGTCACCTCTTCCGCAGGCTGAGCAGGCCCAGCCCCTTTCCCTCAGAGGAGCGATGCTCCCGTCCCTGGGTACCGCTCCCTGTTGGGGCGGGGTCCCG
>VXAD01008441.1:40496-132429 GCA_013399195.1 Dicrurus megarhynchus
TGCCCGCCGGAGCAGCCGCCGCCCGGTTCTCTCCCGGTACCACGCGCTCCGTCCGGGCCGGCGCGGGCGGCGCCGCTCCCGGTGCCGCCGGTCCCGTCGCTCGCGTGGCCTCGCCGGTCCCCCCGCACCCTGGAACAACACGTGGGCGGCGGCGAGTGCGGCACCGGGCAGCTCCGGGGGCTGCAGCTCCGGGGCTGAAGCCCGGGGCATCCTTCCTCCATCTCATTCTTCTGCCATCCCTGGGGGGATTTCGGGATCCTGGGGAAGAGTTTGGATCTGGTTCTGCCGAGGGGCTGAGAGCAGCCCTGGGATGCTCAAAACCAGTGAAGTTTTAAAAGCAAATTGTGAGAGCAAACCCAATTGTTGCTCTTGCCTCTCCCTTCTCTTAAATATTCTTTAAAAAGTTTAAAATGAGAAGAAGTACTGTGTTAGAAAGTATCCGAAGCGTGAGTGGGGTCTGTTCCAGTTTAGCAGGCAGGAAATACTCAGCAAACTGTTTAAGTGATGCCAAATTCCGTCAAAGACAGTGGGATTTAGACAGTCTCGAGTGTTTTAGCAAACTGGGATGGCTGTAAATACAGGCTCTTATTTTGGTCTGTATAGAGGTTTAGGCTGGATAATAGGAAACAGTTCTTCCCCCAGAGGATGCTGGGCACTGCTCAGGCTCCCCAGGGAATGGGCACGGCCCCGAGGCTACCAGAGCTCCAGGAGCCTTTGGACAGCGCTGCCAGGGATGCCCAGGGTGGGATTGTTGGGGTGTCTGGGCAGGCCCAGGGGCTGGACTGGATGATCCCTGTGAGTCCCTTCCAACTGAGATATCCCATGATTCTGTGATTCTACATCCACAGGTGGAAAGTTCTAGGTAGTTGTTTTCTCCCAATATCCAGCCTGACCCTGCCCTGGCACAGCTCCAGCTGTTCCTTCGGGTCCTGTCCCTGTCACAGGGAGCAGAGATTGGAGCTGCAGCCCCCGGTGAGTGTCTCCTCAGTGTCCTCCAGCTGAACAAACCAAGTGTCCTCGAGAGGCCCCTCCAGACCCTTCCCCATCCTCGCGTCCCTCCTTGGGACACTCTCCACCAGTTTGGATCTTTCTTGGAGCCCAAACCTCCCACAGCAGCGCACAGTGGACGCGGGGTTTGTGAGGAGCTTTTCCTACAGAAGCTGTCAGGGTGTTTGGTGTGTGCCGAGCCCGTTTTGGGCTGGGAATGAAGCAATGCCCAATGATTAACCAGGAGGCAGGCTCGGGTGGAGCCGGCACCGAGCCGGGCTCAGAACTTGCGTGGGGGCATTAAAACAGCGCGGCCAGGGAGCCACCAAGGGTCCAGAGCTGGGGACCCTCTGGAGCAGGAACCATCACTTCACCCTCTCCCGACCTGGAACTCCCCCCCCCCAGCCCTGGTATAGGTGAGCACGCTGCTGATTGTTTTATGTTCGAGAGAAGCGACTCTGTTTTAATTTGGTTTTATCTTTTTTGCTCCGTTGTTTTCTGTGTTCCTCCAGGTAGGGCTGTGAGAGCACAAATCCATTTCGTCACTTTAAAGTGATCCATGTTGATCAGCTATGCCACAGCTCCCTGGGCTTTAGTCAGGAGACATTTGAATTCAACTAGTTTTATTGATTTCCTTTTTCTATGCCATATCAATGTTGTAGAAGTGTTATTCTGGTTCTGTGAAAGAGCCCACTGAAATACTGATGTTCTCTTCAGTTGTGGATTTGTGTTTGGAAAGGGGTGGTTTAGAGAAAAATAAGAAACTTTAATTTCCAGCTGTCATTGTCCAAGTTTCATGCCTGGGTGTATTTTACAATATTAACAGTGACTGTAAAGTGAAGCTGTTATAAAAGTTGTAAAGTCTGGTGTTCTTACAAGTGCATTGCACTGTCAAGCCGGAGATGTGACTATGGTAGCAGCAGAGCTGTGGAGGAGTGACGTGGGGTTTGTTTCACCTCAGGCAAAACCAGACACGGCACCTTCCGAGTTTGGGTTGCAGAGTTTTCGTTGCTCGTAGCACGGACACGATTTGGGCCTTGAATGCCTGGATACCTGCAGAGCTGGGAGCTGGAGCTGATTTCCCTGGAAGAAGGGAGCACAGCAAGGCTCAGTCTGGGTAGATGCAGCTGTGCCTAAATGTATTTCTGCAGCTGGGCAGGCTCAGTGCTGTTACCTGTCCTTACATCTTCACAGGATCGAGCTCTCAATCCTCATCCTTCCATAAACTCCAGGTTTTTCTCAGTCTCTGCAGAAATTACCTGTTTCACAGGCTGTTGGCACCTGCAGCAGGGAGTGTAGGGGCTGTGCACAGCTGAGGATCCGGGTGATTTTGGGTTTTAGGGTCTAGTTCAGCATTATTATTAGGACAAACAGTATGTGTGCAGTGGTTCGTGGCACAGGAACTTACCTTGGTGCTCAGCTGAATTCAAGGTGCTTGTGTAAAAATGGAACTGTGGCAGCTGCATTTCAGAGAGCCAATACAGTATGCAGAGGTGCATAAGTATATTATACACCTTTATTTGTATATATATGGTATACTCCTTTATTTATATACATATAACATACCTCTTTATTTGTATATATAACATACCTCTGTATTTGTATATATAAAATATACCTCTATATTTGTATAGATAATAGAAGTGAATTTTTGTGAATGTAATACACCTCTATATTTATAAATAATTCACCTCTACAGTTATATATATGTAAAATTTACCTTTCTATTCCTATATATACAGTATACCAGTGTACAGTGCACAGCCTTGTGCATTCCATTCACAGCACTGAAATCCAGAGGCTCCAGTGAGGAGATCTCTCAGAAAGTCCCAGTGTAATTTAGCCCCAGACAATGCTGAAATTAATTTAAATATGAGCGAGGACTCTCTGCGTGCTGAGAACAAGCTGAGTTTATCGCTCAGCCCAACGCTGATTGCACAACCCCAGCGGAACTCCTGGCTGTGGGACTGGGCTCCCAGGGCTTGGAAGTGCCTTGGGAAATGGATCTGAGTGGGGTTTCATGGATAACAACTGGTTTTTTTTTGGAACTGACTTGGACAAACAAGGTGTTGGAGTTAAGTTGCGTGAGCGTGGCAGTGCATGGCCTTAGGTGGGTGGTTTCTCATGGAATACTTGAGTGAAACACTTCACTTCCTGTTCCTCTGCTTCCAAAAAAAAAAAAAAGCCTTGAAACTTGCATATTAATATATTAGTTATTGAAGTTAGAAGAGGGTTTTCTTCAATGAAGTGGGGTTGAAGTTAGTTTGGCTGCATCCCAGCCTCTTCGGCACTGGTGATTGTGCCAGCAGTAAATCTGTCTGGGTGAAAATCTTTAGGAGTGATCTGATGCCAGGATAAATATACACATAAATACTGTCTGCATCTTTGCACAAACAAAATTGGATTTGTGCTATCTGAGCACCTCAGGTGAAGAAGTCTCCCTGCGTGGTTTAGTTTGCACATCACAGGTGGACAGGGAGACTTTCTGGTCATGCTTCCCCTTCTTCTCATCTCTACCCTCAAAAAAGGGCTTTTTAATACTTTTAATGTCCATGTCAGGCAGATATTTGGGGCTTTTCAGTTATAAAATGGTTAATGATGCCTCTGTCAAATGAAGTGCCCATGGCCCCAGGGCAACTGGAGTTTGTGGGAGGAGTGATGTCAACACAGGATTCGATCTAAATAATTCAGTCAAGTACATTCATGGCAAAAGTGCATGAGCCAGTTGGATGAGTTTTTAATTCTCAGTTACTGATGCAAAGCAGGAGCGTGGTGTTTAGGGATTGCTCTGGCTATAAATGCTTGTCTGGGCCCTCATCAAAGGCACCATCGTGTGCCATTTGGGTGACACCACGGGCCAGGTTTTTGTGCCGCTCGTGTTCCTGTCGGGCTGATTGTGCTGCATCCTTGTGCTCAGCATAACGTGGCTGTGATTAGCAGGGCTGATGGGGTTTTCACTGTGATTTATTCCTTGGGATTTGGCTGGAATCAGGTTTGATATGAGTAGATAGTGCTGGCACAACCCTGTTGTTCCTTTTAGAAACAAAACTGGCAGGTGGGACGGTCAGGTCTCTCGGAAGATTCCAGAAGGATGGACCAGCAGAAGGTGCCACAGCTGGACTTGGGCACTGCAGGTTCAGCTCCTGGGTTAATCTGTACCTGGAGCAAGTGAACCAGTCCATGGTGTGCCTGTGGTTTTTTCAGGACGGTTTTTGATGGTGAAAACACACATGGAATATGCTTCATTCTAACCCTAATGTTTACTTCCTAATTCTTTTCTTTTCCAGTTCGTTTTGGAAGTGGTTGACTGCTCAGATTGCACGGATAACAAGAGGTTAGTGCACTCCTCATTTCCTAATGGTGTGTTTGCAGCTGGGTGTAGTTGTCATATAAATGCAGCAAAGTCAGGCAGAGCAGGGGGTATCAAATGTTTATTCCCCATCCCACCATAGTGCTGTGGGGTGTTCCTTTGTTTTCCACATCTCTCATGGCTCTTTCTCGGTTACAATTATTTTTTCTTAATTTTGAAGAAAATGCTTTAATTCCCTGCTGGAATACTGGAATGCTCAAACCCATCTCTGGAAGTGTCCAAGGCCAGGAGCAACCTGGTCTAGTGGTCTAGGAAGGTGTCCCTGCCTATAGCAGGGGGTGGGATGAGATGAGATTTAAGGTCCCTTCCAACCCAATATTCCAGTCAGGGATTCTCTGATCCTGTGATTTTTGATACTCAGAGTTCCCTGCCTTTGGCTATAGGTTTTGGATGTGGTGTGTGGGCTTTTTTTGGTGGGTTTTTTTTTTTTTCCTTTAAGTGACTCCTGCAGCTTTGTGTAAGGTGGGAGGTTCTGCACCTTGTGGATCTCAGAGTCCTTGTGCAAACAGAAGTAAATGCTTAGAGCAGAACTGTTTTTGATCCCGGGCTCAGGGTTCAGCTCTGACCTTTTAACGTTGCATTTCCCACCAGTGACCCTTGCTTTGTCCTCCTCTTTGTCCTCCTCGGGCAGGTATTCACCTCAGGTCTGTTTTTTTTCCTTTCTTTTGCCCCTTCCAGTGTTGAGAGCCCAGTTTGTGGGAGCCATGGAGGAGTCTTCCCCAGCCAATAAAGACCTGGACACGAACGCTCACTCCCGCTTCATTATTGGCTCCGTGTCAGAGGACAACTCGGAAGATGAGACCAGCTCCTTGGTGAAACTTGATCTGCTGGAGGAGAAGGAGAGGTCTTTGTCCCCTGTGTCCGTCTGCTCCGATTCCCTCTCAGACCTTGGACTTCCAAACGCTCAGGATGGCCTGGCCAGCCATATGAGGTATGGATAATTAGTTCTCCAGCCTTTCTACCCTGTCATTTCCAAGGATTATCCAAAGGTTCAGCTTTATACCCGTGTTTGGCTTCAAATGTTGTTGTTTGTTGTGCCAAGACACGCTCCAGCGTTCTGTTTCTAAATGACCTCTTGTATGTTTATCTGTATCAAACCCTTCAGTTTTCCTTTGATTTTAATGAAATATTTGTGCCTAAATTCCTTAAGCAGCTTGCTTGTACTGTCTGTGTTGTCCTGGCTCCCAGAGAATGGAAATGTCTTCACTGAGATGTTTAAAGTTTTCACTTGTGTGTGGTTTTTTTTGGGCCCTGTTTGTTGAGAGCAAGAACAAGATTTGCTTATTTTGTCTTTGCATGGGATTTGCTGCTTTAAATGTAGCCAAAGAATTGGCAGTGGGTAGGATCAATGGCTCCGTACTGGAATGTTTTTGGTTTGGATAGAGAAAACTGTGGTGGTTGTAGTAAAGATTGGAGTCCTGCAGTGTGGTGATAAGCCAAGATTCAATGTGATTGCTGCTGCCTGAGCTCAGGGTTGGTCTCAGGGCTGCCCCACTCCTGATTCTTTGTGAATGAGCCATGAGTTGGGCTTTGGAGGTCGTGGTGATGGTATTTCCTTGTCCAAAGGCCCCTTTGTTTTTAGGTGTTGCTGATTTGCATTCCGCTAGTGGGATGTGCCTGTTGGATTTTCCCTGTTGTACTCTGGGCACTTTTCATGTACAGATCTCTGCTTCTTGGTCAGTCTTGCTTCACTCTCCCACGTGTCCTTCATTTGTTTGCCGTATTCCAGGAGGTCTGCTCTTTCTGCCTGTGCCATCCCTTTCCAGGAACACCCAGGACAGTGTGAATCCCACTCCAGTTTTTACTGGACAATCCCCCACTACTTTTGCTTTGTTGCTTTTGAAGGAATGCTTGATTCCAGAAAGGTTTACTGACCAGCAGTAGATATTTACACAACCAGCTAGTCCTTGTTCTTGTGTTTTACTGGTTTCTTAGCTTGGGCAGATTAAGGAATTGTAATCTCTCCTTTTTTTGGTGGTTCCCTTCCTCCTTCAGGGAGAAGCCTCTGGGAACACACGGAACCAAACCCCTCAGGTTGGGGCAGAAGGGGGACATTGGTCTGTACTTGACAGAGCTGTCATGGTCAGGCTGGCACTTGCACAACTGATGTAAAACCTTAAAGCAAATTTACAGAGGGTTACCTTTCCAGAGCCTGCCAGTTGTCATGGTTTGGCAGCACAAAAGGTAATTCTGAAGCAGGAAACTGTAACTATATATATTTTAGGAACAGAAGAAATTGTATGAGCACCTAACCACAAGTGTGTGAATGGACAACAGCAGAGCAAGAAACTTCCAGGACAGTGCCTGGCACCAGAGAGCCTCAGTGCAATAGGTGTGCAACCTTGGGCACCTCTGTTGTAACCTGCTTACTTTGGCAGTCACTTTGGGGAGCACTTGACTTTTGAGTTAAATTGGAGAGAAATGCCAATTCAAATAAAAAAGGTACAGCATTATAGGCTGTTTTTCTAAGATAAACTCAGATGAGTTGAAATACTTTTCAGGATGGTTGTCCCTTTCATCAGAAGATTTCTAAATCATGTTTACAGATGGTGAAACTGAGACAAAGACAACAGCAAAGACAAGTTCAACAACTTGCCTGGAGTCACTTTGTGAGAGTCAATTAATGGAACAGAAGTGCTCTTGCTTCCAGCTTCCTTTTGGTGATCACAAAGGTACCACACTTTGTAAAGTGATAAAAGTAAATTCACAGGGAGCTCTGTACACTTTGGCCAGGGGTGCAGGTCCAAGGGAGCATATCTTTTGGAAGAAGTTGCCAAAAATCTTTCCATTTGCTGGTTATTTTCCCACAGGATAAAAGCAGAGACAGCTCGTGTTTGAGGTGAGGGGCTTTGCTGCAGAGCAGCTCTCAGGGAACAGTTGTGATTACAACAGGATTTACTCAGCCGCCAAAGGGTTTGCGAGGGCACCTTATTGATCTTGTGAGGTGTTTATGCTGTTGGTAAAGACACTCTTGCTGGGACAGGTTGTGCACTGTGGGCTCTCCTGCTGCTGGAGATCCATGGAGACCTTCAGCTGTGCCAGCTGGCTGCTGCTCTGCAGGGTTGAGAAAGCCACGCTCTGAGAATGAACCTTGAACTGCTGTGTGCAACATCGGCGCTTAAAAATTGGTGTGTGGGGACAGCACCCACACAGACTGAGTGTTCAGAGGGCCTTTGCTGCATTTTGCACCTTTAAATAATAAAACCAAGCATGCCATTTTTTCCTTTTTATTGCCTGTGTGGTCTCTGGGTTCAAAAGTTTCCATCAGCGCTTTCCAACCAGTCCTGCTGGGATACAGTTTTCCTTGTATTGTCGTGAGCTGTTAAAGAGTTGCTGTGCTCCTTTCTGAAGTTTTAGTGGTGGATTAAGTAACTCCTCCCTAAATGCCACTTGGAAAGTACTTTGGGCCCGTCTGTTTTGTTTAATAAATTGTTCTCGATCACTGCTAAATTTAATTTCTAGCTGCCAAGACGGTATCTTGTATCAAATTCTTGTTTAAAATAGAACAAAACCTGGATGTCTTCTGGTATTTGTACATCAGGGCTCTGGTTTCATAAGCAATGACATGGGTGTAGAGAGTCACCTGACAATCCACTTGTATCAGCTGAAAGCCAAATTTTTGGATGGAGTTCAGCTGTTACCTCGTATGAAGCCCACAGAGTTTATCCCTTTGCTCCTAACACTGGTTGGACTTCTCAGTGTATTGTCTCAAAAAATTATGGAGATGCTTAAGCAGAACTAATCATCCACTAAAGGAAATTTGGACAAATGCCTCAATTTTAGCCTGGACAGTAGTGGTTGAGTGTGCCCAGCCTGGCACTGGGACAAGGTGCCTGCTTAGAAACCAGCCCTAGAGTGACTGCATGGAGTCCTGAACGTAATGAAAGATCCTTTTGAGCCTCTTCTGAATCTAAAGAAATTCCTTTCCAGCCCAGCAGTTTGTGGCTGGGAGGCTGCACTGTGCAGCACTGATCCTGTGAAGTCACTGGTGCTGCTGTGGTTTCAGCCCAGCTGTGGGCAGGGAGGTACAAATGTGCTGTGGGGTCTGCGGGGCCGCCGCTGCCTCCGGGGCTGCTCCGGCTGCACCACGAAGGATTTCTCCTTTGCTGCACGGAGTCCTTCCCGTGCCAGGCTGTCTGCAGGGTCCTGCCGTGGGGCCTCATCCTCCTCTGGCTCTGCCTCTGCTGCTGAGGGTTCTGTGTAGGGTGACTCGTGTGGAAGGAACACCTTCCTCTATCCCAGCCTGGCCTTGGACGCTTCCAGGGATGGGGCAGCCACAGCTTCTCTGGGCAATCTGTTCCAAGCTCTCAGCACCCTCACAGGGAAGAATTTCTGCCTAATTTCTAATCTAAACCTGCCATCCTTCAGTTTAAGGCCATGAACTTCATCCACCTGGAGTGAAAAGCTGATTTCTTCCTCTCTATGTTGAAAGAGGAGGAGGTGGTTTGGACTCGTGGCTGTGCCTGGTTGTACTGATAACGTGGGAATGGCAGCTCCTGCCTTCTCTGGAAGCTGCTCTGCTTCCTGAACAAACACACTGTAAAGATTTCTCCTCTGCATACCTCCCAGAAGTTGTATTCTTATTTTGGTGTTGTTTCACTCCCTTTAACCTCAGTTAACAGAGGAAATGTCCTCTCTGAATTCAGTCATTTGCTGAGAGATTTTGCAGAGATTCCCTGGCTGAGATACCACAGCGTGACAGCGTCTCCCACGTGCTCGCTTATCTGATCCTTTTAACTGAAAGATAACAAACCTCTTACTTTGGGTAAATTTAATGTGAAACTCCCCCACCTACTCCGTAACTCTGGTTTTAAAAGGTCCATTCTCGTGTTCCTGCAGGTCAGATCTGTTCAACACCTGAACTTTGTCAAAGAGCACGGGGAGGGCTCGCTGCCAGGGACTCCAATTCCGCTCCACTCTCTGGTGCAGAACTATCTTGTGCTATTGTTGTTGTTGTTGTTCACTTTTATCTTGGTGCCGGGGCTTGACCTGGAGATTGTGGGGCTTTTTGCTGCTCCAGGAACATGTGGAATTTTGTACTTCATGAGGATGTAAAAGTAAAGCTCTTTTGGTACTTTGTGGGTTTAGGAACTGGAGTACGGATATCAATTTGATTTAAACTTGGCTGTTTATTTGTATTGATGTTTGGATTCACTGGGTATTTTGAGTGTCGGGGTGTTGCTTTTGGACTTGGAAGGAACCTCAGTGATTTGGGCTGTGAACCCTGAGAACAGTCCTATTCCGAATGCATCCGGCACGGCAGATAAACAGCCAGGTGTGTGGTTAGCAAAGGAATGTCTGGAAAACTGTTGGCACTTGGTTATTTGGGAGGAATCCTGGCAACCCATTTGGGCTCTGTAAAAATTCCTGCTTTAGGCCAAAGACCTGCCTGGGCTGCCGCTGGAGTTCTGTGTTAGCATGGAACGGAAGTTATCTACCAGGGAGGGCTGGTTTTGTTCTGTGCTGCATCCTGTATTTAATTTCCTGAAATCCTGAGGCTCAATTCATTCTCAGAGCTGAGTCAAGTTTCATTTGTTTTGATCCCTAGGTGAAGCCCTGGTTTTGACAGTGTCTGTGATCAATCCAATTCTGGCTCTTTAAAACATGGGCAAAACTGACTGAGTGCCTCCTGTGCCTGTTACTTGAGGCATGGGGAACCATTTATTCCAGCTGTGGAATTCTGCATCCCTTGCTGAACAGCATTTCTGCTTGTTCCTTCCCTTTGCCTTCCTGTGAAATAGGATGCAAGGGCAGAGCTAAAAGTGGAGCAGATCTCAGGGAGGCTTCAGCTGCCTGAGTCTTATCACCCAGATCGAATACGTGTTCTCATCGTATTTACAAAACATAGAGCCCAAACGGATGGGGAGAGCTGCCCTTTCCACACCCTTCCCAGGCCAGATCCAGAGGGAAACAATCCCCAACCCTTTCTCTGGAGAGCGTGTGTGTGTGTCTGTGTGTGCTGCAGTCTGCTCCGGGCTGCCTTCCACAGCAGGCAGCTCATGCATCCCTGCCTTTGGAATACGCGGCGACGCCACCGACAGCCCCTGGCATGTGGCAGTGCTGGGATCAGTGCCGGCTCCTGGCTGGGATGTGCCTCAGGTACGTGTCCCGAAGGAATGGTTTTTCCTTGGAGGCTGCAGGAGAGGAGCAGGCGCAGCCTTTCCCTTTGTCTGACAGCGGCCTGGGTTCCGAGGAGGGGGTGGGATATTCCCTGGCGTTTGAGGAGCACTGCCCGCAGGAAATGGGCTTTGTGCAGCCTGTGTGTGTTGGATGGGCAGCCCTGAGTCAGTGACACATCCTCGTGGAGCTTCTTTCTGTAGGGATGCTGCAGCAAATCGTGGCCATTGATTCCTCAGCAGCAAATTCAGCTGGCAGAAGTGAATATTTTTAACCAATGCCGAAGCTGCTCCTCTGGGTTTGCTCCTCCAGCAGCAAATCGTGGCCATTTCTCTCACAGCAGTGGATTCAGCTGGTGGAAGGCACGGGGAATATTTTTAACAGTGACACATCGAGCTGTGTGTAGATTTGTTTCCTTGCAGCCACAATGGGCAGAACCTGCTTGGACTGGGGGCTGCGGGTGGGGTTTTTAGGAACGAATTAAATGGGGGATTTGCGGGGTACCTGATGATTGGGCAGCTTGAGTTGCTCTTCCAAGAGGAATAAAGGCTGGCAAGCGAAAGGCATTGAGTTCTGGGGCAGATCCATCACGTTGGGGGGTTCCTCTTTGTTAAACTCTGCTCTCTCCCTGGGATCTCTTGGCTCTGGTGAGGTTTGTGTGCAGGGTGAGGCTGCCCTCACTCCACAGTGTGTCGCTGTCCCTGTTCCCTCCCGGTCCCTGGATGTGCCCGGAGCTGGCAGCACATGGCACTGGCACCTGTGCTGGCCTCGGCCCCCTGGCCCTGCAGGGAGGTTACCTCCTGTCACCAGCTTAACGTGGTGCTTCTCCCCTGGATACTTGCTCCTTTTTTGAGTGATCCCCTCCTGGCTGGCTGCATTTTGGGATTCTGTGCCCCAAATCAAAGCTGTGCTGCCTGGCTATGGCCCTACGCCAGGACAGACCCAAATATCCCCAAATGTAAAAATTTTCAGCCCCAAATTTGCAATTTATGTCTTTGTGTGTGCAGGACCGAGAGTTGGACTTTGTTGATCCTTGTGGGTCCCTTCCAGCTCAGGATATTCCATGATTCTGGTACTGAGAAAACATTATTGCTTCCTCCAGTGATGTTACTGGACCCTGCCATGCTGTAGCACTTGCTTGTGAGGTTATTTATTCTTCCAGCACGTGGAGTGATCTCATCCCCATCTTATAGGTGGGAAACAGGCACAGAAAACTGAAGTGACGTGTCCAGGGTCTCCCAGCTCCCAGGCTGGTGTCCAGTTTGATCTGCCGGCTCTGTCACACTGTGTCTGCATGCCTGCACAAGCTGCCTCTGACATTCCTCTCTGCAGCCCTGGAAACGCTGTCCCTGTCACCTCCCCACCCCTCCGGAAAACCCCAGATTAAATCCTACAAGTGGGCTGAATTCTTGGGGTCGCAGAGCCCGCAGCTGGGGAAGTGCTCACCTGCTCCTGGAGCAGAATCCCCGTGGGTGCTGCATCCCTGTGGATGCTGGTGGAGGATGTGGGGAGCTGTGCACCCCATTCCCAGTGTGCCCCCGGTTTGGGAGCTCATCCCATGGCTCGGAGCAGCCGCCGTGCAGCCGCCACAGCGGGGCCAGCAGCGTTAAAGCTCGTTACGTAACCTGTGGCTGCTTCTCTCCCTTCCCCTGATCAGCTGCTCTCCTCCGAGTGACGAGAGGGAGGCTGCTCCCCTTCCCTGCTGCGTCACGGGAAGGGTGACACGGCCGTGGCGGGAGCCAGGGACAAAGGTTAAGAGATTTGGAGCAGCCGGGGAAGTGCCGCTGCTTGAAGGAGAAACCGCGTGAGGCTCTTTGCGGCTTCTCCTTGAGCTACAGAATTGGCAAAATTTAAGAGCTGCAGCTGCAGAGAGGAGCCGTAAGCGAGCCTGAAATCCATTAATTCCTGCACTCAGCATGGAGGATTCTGCAGAGCAGAGTCAGGAGATGAGGTACCACATGCTGCAAAGGTAAGAATCACGGATCTGCCTGTCTCCTCCTGCCCGGGCTCTGGGCTGGAGATGCTCACTGAGCTTTTGGTGCTCATTTTATCCTCTGGAGCCTCGCGGAGCCTGTGGGCTCTCCGTGCATGCAGCCTCTGACAAAGATGCCAGGATGCAGTTCAGCTGGGGGATCAGGGTTGTTCAAGTTGCAGGTTCTGCACAACTTCTACCCGCTGTGAGCTCTGAAGGATAGGAAAGCATTTTGAAAATTCCTCCATCACGAAACGTGGCAGTTGTGAGCATGTGGTTAATAGGGATGGCAGTCACTAACTCAGCATTTATTCTGTTTTGTTCAGAGCTCTGTGCTGTCTTCCTTGCTGCCCAGCTTCTACCTCATTTTACCTTGCAAAAAAACCCCAACTCTTCTGTTTTGATTACAATGTGCAGCCTGTGATTTTTGATAAATAAACTTAATGTTCTTGGTATGCTCACAAATCAAACTGTACTTGTTTATAAACAGGTGTTTGTTGCATTCTGGATGATGAACCTCAGGCTCTGTTGACGTTTTGCCTGTAGCAGTATCTTTGTGTGCAGTAATTTCTTGGTGGGACAGTTCACGTCTAAACATGTTCACAAAGTCTCACCTCGGGATTTTTATCTCTTCCTATTTTTGTCGAGAGCGCTCTCAATAAACCTGCAAAAAAACCTCTCTCACTCCTTGGGCTGTGCTCCTTCCTTGCCAGGAAGACTCTGACCCCCTAAATGCACAAATTTAGTAGAAATTCTACCTTAACTACACATTTGCTCTCTTTCTTGCCTGTTGGCTCCTGTCCTTGTATTCCCAGGCTGAGTTCACAGGAGTGTGTGAACTCTTGCTCACAGGGACACATTCTAAGTTCAGTGACAATGTCTGGAAGAAGGGAGAGTACAGGGGGGTGAACCTGTGCACACAGAGCTTGTTCTTTGCCTTCCTCTGTCTGTCAGCTCCCTGCTCTTCTCTGAGATAAGATACTCCACTGGATGGAGTTGGTCTGACCTAGCACAGCCATTTCTGTGTCCATCCCACGTCCCAGTGGAATTGCTCAATGGAGCAGCCCTTCAGCAGCTGATCAGGCCAGAGGTTCCATCCAGAGAGGTCCTGGGCACAGATCTGCCAGTGACCAGCACTGACCCCTTGGTGCTCTTGGGGCTTTCCAAAGTTCTGAGCCGAGCTTCCCAATCTTCACTCCTACAGAAGGGTTCTGTGATCCTGCCAGTGCCAGGGTAAGGGTTTCCCCGTGTTCCTGGGGAAACAAACCGTTAGGGAAAGCACAGTAAATACAGTAAAAACAAGTAAGCTGTGGGGTGAGCAGAGAGGCGAAGCTTCAGGGCCTGTGAAATCAGAAGTGTCTCATTAATTCCCACTCGTGCTGCGCCGTGGCAGACACTCGGGGTGAGGAGCAGCTCTGTGCTTCCCTGTGGAATTTCCTCTCTCAGTTTCAGCTTTGTGAACTTCAGCAAGTCAAAGCCAAAGGGTGATCTGTCCCTGTGTTGTTGCTGTGGAAGCTGAAGCAGGAGGAGGGGAGGTGATTGTGCCATTCCCACACAGAAGGGCTGTGGCAGGACACGGGGTTGGTCTTGGCAGGCACAAAATTGGCATTCTATGCTTGTAGTGGGAGTAACGTGATTAATTTGTCCTCTGGCTCTCAGAGCTTTTGAGGAAGATATTGAAGACTGGGTAGTGGAAAACTCTTGGAAAATGATTTCCGTAGCCAGTCTGAGTCTCTCATTTGCACCTGGAGATAAATTTGCTGTGCTTCCCAAGAGGATTTCCTTATGGAGTCTGATCTTTGTAGCTTGTTTTGCCAAAGCCAGAAATCACTGCTGTTTCCAGTTTCTCTAGGTGGATTGAAAGCAATGTGGTGGAGCATTGTTGTTCTGCGTGGGGCAGCAGCGTATTTTTACCTATTTATATTTTGGCATAGCTGGAGTTTTTCCAGATAACCTGGATTTTGCAGGGAAATAACTGAAGAGTAGTTTAAAAGGAGTCATCCATGAAAAACTGAGGACCAGGCCATATGGGTCTGGAGGCAAGGAGGGGTTCTGCTCGTCTGCTTGGGGAACGTGGTCAAAGAGAACTTCCAAATTATTCACGCCTTTCTTTTAGTGGTGTGCAGCTGCACTGACTGGTCGCTTCTGTCTCCCCCATTTCCTCAGGCCCAGCATGTCTGGTTTGCACCTTGTCAAGCAAGGCCGGGACAGGAAGAAGGTGGATGTGCAGCGGGATTTCACCGTGGCTTCTCCAGCAGAATTTGTTACTCGTTTTGGAGGGAATAAAGTCATTGAAAAGGTAAATTCCTGACCTTTTTTAGCGTATTACAGCTCCTCTCTGGAGCTGTGACTTATCTCTCTGTAAGGCTGTACATTGCAGGCATCAAATTACTGATATTCCTGAGCCTGGAAGTTGTACTTCTGCCTGGAATTGTTGTGTTTCCTTTTTCTGTGTGATAAGTAAACATCTCATTATTTTATTAATGTAATAAGGAAAAAAATGTGAGCAAGCCAGAACACTTCTGCTGATGCAGGAGGATTTATAGACTGATGTAACAAAAGTAGACTGGAAAAACACTAAGAAATGTATTTAAAAATAAATAATGATTTGATTTGAGTCCTTCTGCTCTTTAATCCAACCAAGGCATAACACATTAAAATTTTATGGTGAAACAAGAGCTGCTCTCTGAGTTGTCAGATGGGCCATGAACTGGATGAAACTGCACAGCCCAAAACTGGGCAAAGAGTCTGCAAGGGAAAAAAAAACCTGCTTTCATGATTGTGTATTGTTTTGTGCTATTTAGACTCTATTTCATCCTAGCTTCTAATGCACCCAGGTCCTGATAGCAAATAATGGCATTGCAGCAGTGAAGTGCATGAGGTCCATCCGGCGCTGGTCCTACGAGATGTTCCGCAACGAGAGAGCCATCAGGTTCGTGGTCATGGTCACTCCTGAGGACCTGAAAGCCAATGCAGGTGAGTTGGAGAGCTGGGGAAGGGTCACAGCCTCCTCCTTGCACAGCCCTGGGGGTGCAACAAGTGGAGTGTCCACCCGATCTGTCAGTAATGGGATGTTCTGGAGCAGATCAGCGCTTCCCAGAGAGCCAGCCCTGTGAGGAGCAGCTGAGGGAGCTGGGGGGGCTCAGCCTGGGGAAAAGGAGAATTTTAGGCCAACTCCTGTTGTTAGATTTGCAGCCTAAATGGGATCTCCTCTGTGTTTGCAGAGTACATTAAAATGGCAGATCACTACGTGCCCGTCCCAGGAGGACCCAACAACAACAACTATGCAAACGTGGAGCTCATCCTCGATATTGCCAAGAGGATTCCAGTGCAGGTGAGAAGTGTCACAGACACTGAGCAATCTTCCCTCCTTCAGTAAGGAGTTGTGCCTGGGGAACGAGGCAGCACAAAGAAACCAAAATTCCAAACCTGTATTAGCACCCAAAGGCAACGCCTGTGACGGTGCAGTGGCTGTCCCAGGATGAATATCTGCAGGACAGGGAGGTTCCCTGCAGCCCTGCACTTCCCTGCAGCCAGCTCCTCCTCAGAAGTTTGCTGCAGCAGCCTGCTTGCACTCGTCTGCAAGGTGCAAGTCGTCCTTTAAACTCAGCACACCCTGGGGCTCAGAGGCTGCTCTGGCTCCTGGGTGTTCTGAGGCTGTTTTCCCTGAGGGAAAAAAAGACTTGGAGTGTTTGCATGTGTCTGTTTCTGCTCACTTGCTTGTTTTATTCAAACAAAGAGCAAACTGTGTTCTTTTCTCTCGCAGGCTGTGTGGGCTGGCTGGGGCCATGCATCAGAGAACCCGAAACTGCCAGAACTTCTCCACAAAAACGGGATTGCTTTCATGGGTGAGGAGATGGACTGCTCATCTAATGTCTAGTCCTTGTTTGAAGATGGGGGTGTTTAGGGAGATGGAAAATCCTGAGTCCAAGAGAGAGCCATGAGGAATGGTCTGCAGTGCAAGATGGATTATCTGTTCTTTGCAGTAGTTCTTGTATGGAAGAAGGGGAAAGTTCTCCAAAGTAGCCTTTAATGTTGAGATTAGAAACCAAAAGAGATTCAAGTTAAACCAGATTGTTTCAAAGCTGAATGTCGCTGTTCTCATTTAAAGAGGGTTCAGTTTTATGGGAAGAGTGGAGTTTTTCCCAAATCAGACTTCTGGACATTGCCCTAATGTCTGGTTTGCCTTGTGTCTCTCTCATGCATTGTCTTTGCTCTTTGCAGGTCCTCCCAGCCAAGCCATGTGGGCCTTAGGAGATAAAATTGCTTCTTCCATCGTGGCTCAGACTGCTGGCATTCCAACTCTTCCGTGGAGTGGCAGTGGTAAGAAGGA
This sequence comes from Dicrurus megarhynchus, assembly GCA_013399195.1. Classification (NCBI taxonomy): domain Eukaryota; kingdom Metazoa; phylum Chordata; class Aves; order Passeriformes; family Dicruridae; genus Dicrurus; species Dicrurus megarhynchus. The sequence continues at coordinate 57,276 of VXAD01008441.1, forward strand.
AATCATCCTGTGTTTATCAAGATCATCCTAATCTTTTTTTTTCCTTCAACATGTCTTAATTTTTAAGAAGCTCTGTGCTCAAAGTGTGCTCCAGGAGATGTTCCATCTGTTCCAGGTTTCACACTGGTGCTGTTTGCCCACCACACCAGCGAGATGCCTTGGAAGCAGTTACATTGATGATGGAATGGGCATGGAGGTGGTGGGAGAAGCTGGCAGCACGCAGAGGAGGACAGGGAGGAGGGATTGGGAGGAGAAGTGAGGAAACATGGAAGAGGCTGTTTCCTAGAGTGCAGCTGATGCTCACAGGCTCACCTGGTACACCCAGGGCTTGGAGACACCCGGTCTAATGGAAGGTGTCCCTGCCTGTGGCATGGCCTGGGAACAAGATGATCTTTAAAGTCCCTTGCAACCCAAACCGTTCCATGATCCTGTGTAGTCTTGCAGCCCATTCTCTGCTTCCTTGGAAGTCCTCTGCAGTTTCAAGACACTATAAATAACAACCTGGCTTCTCACAGATAAATGGAGGAGGAGATAATGGGTTGGATGAAAATACTCGCTCCCCAGAAATCAGGAATGTCTGTTTACATTCTGCATTCTCCCTTCTCTAAGTGCTCCCAGCCTGGTTCCTTGTGTCACCCCTGTCCTGCACGTGGCTTCCCACAGCCTGGCAGCACAAGGAGCTCAGAGGGTGATGTTTGTGTTTCAGGTCTTCGAGTGGACTGGCAGGAAAATGATCTCCAGAAGCGAATCCTGAATGTTCCTCAGGAGCTCTACGAGAAGGGCTACGTGAAGGACGCGGACGATGGGCTGCGGGTGGGTCTGGGGAGGTGTTTGAGGGCTCAGAGAGCTGGGGTTGAGCTTTCTCCTCATGGGAGCACAAACTCAGCTTTTTCCATGTTACCCAGCTTAATGATTTTCTGTATTACACGAAAGCTTTTCTGTGGGTTCACAGATTTAATGGCACTGAAGCACTGACAAAGATTTTGTGGTCACTTGGAGAGGTCAGAGTTCTCTGTATTTACAAAATCCCTGCTGATTTTTCCAGCTACAGGCACCTTCTCCAACTGGGATATTTGGTTTCTATCCCATTGGTTGCTAAATAGAGTAAGACATGGAGGCTTGGATGTGAATCAACGGGGAAATAATGATCCTTTCACTGGAGTCTGCTGCCTTTTTGTACTTACCCTCTTCTGCCCATCTTGCCAGGCTGCTGAGGAGGTTGGCTACCCTGTCATGATTAAGGCTTCTGAAGGAGGAGGAGGGAAAGGAATCAGGAAGGTTAACAATGCAGATGACTTCCCCAGTCTGTTCAGACAGGTGACTTTTCCCACTGATTTGTGCTGCCTTGTTCTAAATGTTTGGGCTGGGCGGTTCTGAGACACTGTATCGATGATACAGATCTTACAAAAGATGCTCTGCCTGTTCATTCTATCCCTGCTGTAGGTTCAAACTGAAGTCCCAGGCTCTCCCATCTTTGTGATGAGGCTGGCCAAGCAGTCCAGGCACCTGGAGGTGCAGATCCTGGCAGACCAGTATGGCAATGCCATCTCCCTCTTTGGCCGGGACTGCTCCGTGCAGCGCCGGCACCAGAAGATCATCGAGGAAGCTCCAGCCTCTATTGCAACCTCAGCAGTGTTTGAGCACATGGAACAGGTGAGAGTGGCTCTGCAGCTTCCCTTCCCCTGGCCACGCTCCAGAAACAGGCAGGGCTTTGTATTTTCATTTTACATCCCCCAGAGTTTTGCATTGTTGAATGTTTTAAAGGAGCAGTATAGGGTTGTGTGTCTCGAACTGCTTAGTGTGGGCAGCCACTCACATTTCCACACTGAGTCTCACCAGAGCTCCCTTCAAAGCTGTGTGCCCCCCAGAAAGGGGAGGGAAGTGTGTTATAAATGTGTGTTACCATATTAAAAGCAAGCTGCAGGAGTTGTAGGATTGCCTAATGATGAGTGTTGCAAATATTTGCTTCAAACTCTGCCTTCTGTAAACTGTAAATTGAATGGGTTGGGAATCAAAACTCCTGTGCCACGGGCTTTTCTCTGAGCAGGTCTTGGGCCTGGTACAAGTTTTGGGATGCTTCAGAATGCCAGCAAAAATCTGAAGTGGGTGTGGTGGATGAACAGAGAGAGCACAGGTAACTGGCAATGAAATATTCCTTTTTCCCATGTCCCAGTGTGCAGTGAAGCTTGCCAAAATGGTGGGATACGTGAGTGCAGGCACTGTGGAATACCTGTACAGCCAGGATGGCAGCTTCTACTTCCTAGAGCTGAACCCACGCCTGCAGGTGGAGCATCCCTGCACAGAGATGGTGGCAGATGTCAACCTGCCAGCAGCGCAGCTCCAGGTGAGCACAGAAAATTGAACTCCTCATCTTTCAGCAGGTTCAGCAGTTGTTTGAAGTTCCCCAAAGCCACCAGGAGATCCCTCAGAGATCATGTAGAGAGCTGTTGTTGGATGTGCTGTGGCTTGTCAGTCCCTTGTGTGTCCCCCCAAACTCCTAGCCCCCAACTTCCCAGCAGTGGGTGGATGCCACAGTCCCCTCACACCTCATTAAGGCTCTGTGTGCTTTTCTGCTTCCTTTTTGAACTGTATCTATAGAAAGGCCCCAATGAACAGGACAAGTGGGATTTTGCTCCATGAGGATGCAGCCAGCAGCTGGTTCTGCAGGTTTCTCTCCCCACAGTTTCTAATTGCAAAATTCCACAGTTTCCTGTAACCAGTTAGGGCCCTTCTGTCTCACTGGGACCTCAGTATATTTTTAACAGGCCTAATGCGTGCCCATCCTCAGCTGACCTGGCACTGTCAGCTTTCCCTGGAGCCTCAATCAGTCAATGGAAAATACTGGCTGAAGGGCTTAAGGTGGATATTACACTGAGCTCAGTTGTCCTGGGAAATGGGAATGTTCGAGTCTGTGAGGAGAGAAACTCAGTGGTGGGGTTTTTGAGTATTTTTTTTTTTTCTCCTTAGATTGCCATGGGGGTCCCCCTGCACAGGATCAAGGATATCCGAGTGATGTATGGAGTTTCTCCGTGGGGAGACACAACCATTGATTTTGAGAACTCAGCCCACGTCCCCAGTCCCCGTGGCCACGTCATCGCTGCCCGGATCACCAGTGAGAATCCTGACGAGGTGAGGCTTCAACTTCTGTGCTTGCTGCTCACCGTGGGCTTTACAGGCTCAGTCCCTGCTGCTGCTGAAAATTTTGGCAGCAAATTTAAAAGATTCTTCCCTTACCTCACTTAGGCTCTGGTTAGACACAGCCTGAAGTTGTTTTACCGTGTACAGCACAAAGAGGTGTTCTCAGAGCCTTCAGAACCCTAATTCTGGATTATTCACCTTTTCTTTAGGGTGTAGAGCAATGTCTATCTGTCTTTGCAGGGATTTAAGCCCAGTTCTGGCACGGTTCAGGAGCTGAATTTCCGCAGCAATAAGAACGTCTGGGGCTATTTCAGTGTTGCTGCTGCAGGAGGGCTCCATGAATTTGCTGATTCCCAGTTTGGTCACTGCTTCTCCTGGGGAGAGAACCGTGAAGAAGCCATCTCGTAAGTCAGAGATGTGGGAGAGCCTTGGGAATTGCTTGGCTTTGTCCTCTTTGATCCAAAGTGCCATGGAAAAACAAGGCTCCTTACTTCCAGGAGTTTTAAGAGAAATTTCCCTGTCTTTATCTTGTTTTCCATTTCGTGGTCAGGCTTCTCATCCTGTCTTGCTTTGCAATTCCAGTATGTTGCACCTACATTTCTGCACTTTTTGCTTAATTTTCTTTCTTTCTTTTCCTTTCTGTTTCATCCCTGTCTTGTACACCTGCTGCTGGGGTATGATACAGCTACCACAGTGTGAAAGTCCCTCTTTAAAGCATGCAGGTGAAGGCTTCTAACAGGAAAAACATTGCTAACCTGACTTACCAACACTTCAGGATGGCTTGCAAACCATGGAGTGACCTCTGTGGTGTGGGATTTTAAAGCATTCCTAAGGCAGACCTGTCTGACCTGTCATCCACGTTTTTCATCCAGAGCCTTTCCCCAGTTCCACTCTGGGTGGCGTGGACACCACGTCTGTCTGTTGTACACCCCTGACACGTGGTAGGGGCCTGGGTGAAGATAGCAGGGGCAACTCCTGATCCCAGCGGGCTGCTCTTCCTCACAGCAGCAGCAGGCTGAAGGAAATCAATATTCTCCCATTCCCAAACATTCCTACTGGATCCTGCTCCAGTGCCTGCGCTCTTCTGCTCTGTCCTTCAGGTGCTTTTCTGTCTGGAGCTGCCAGCTTGCATGCTACCATTAGTATGGGATAGATAACAGGGCTTCTTTCCCCTTCCAGAAACATGGTGGTGGCTCTGAAGGAGCTGTCCATCCGAGGGGACTTCAGAACCACTGTGGAATACTTGATTAAACTGCTGGAGACAGAGAGCTTCCAGCAGAACCGCATCGACACGGGCTGGCTGGACCGGCTCATCGCCGAGAAAGTGCAGGTGCAGCTGCTCCCCTTGCAGGAACACGGATGGGAATGAGCAGGGGAAGGGGATGGGTGCCTGCTGGTGCAAAAGGGTTTAGGAGTGGTGAATGTCCGCTTAATGAATAAACATTTTCACTGGCATTACTTCTTACATGTATCAAAATCTCAGGTCATCCCTGTTGGGGAAAGTTGGTCTTAAAGTTGTCCAGAAAAGCATTGAGAGCAGTGTTACGTTTGGAGTCTGGGACAGATGCCAGTGGGAATGTTGCTGGAACCTCAAGATTTGATCCAGGCAGAAGAAAATGTAGTTTTAAGGAGTTACAGCAATAATGGCTTCTGTGTAGAGTTCACATGGCTGCTACACCAGCTTAATTTTAAAGAGAGGTTAGCCATGAACCAAAAATAGAGCTGAGGCTGGTGGTTCTTCCAGCTGGGTGTTCAGATTGGGCTGAAGCTGGAGGAGGTGTGACTGTGTCTGTCCCTGTTTTAGGCTGAGAGGCCTGACACCATGCTGGGGGTGGTGTGTGGAGCTCTGCACGTGGCTGACGTGAGCCTCCGAAACAGCGTCTCCAACTTCCTGCACTCCCTGGAAAGGTAAAAGTGCCAGCTGCTCTCTAGTAATGACTCCTGGTTTACCAGTTCTCTTCAAGTGCAGTCCAGGAATGCTCAGGGCTTGTTATCTGCCGACTGTTCCCTGGCCCCAGGGAGCTGTTTATCCGCTGAGAAAACTGGCAGGTATCTGCATCTCCTCAAAATATCCCCTGCTGTCTGCACAGATTGCTCTGGTTTCTAGCAGAAGCTCCAGGAAATGGCTCAGGAACACAGAGTTCTTTCTCTGTGGGCTGCTAGGGCAGCACTGGGGAGTCTTGAATCACCCAGAAGTGAATGGAAAGGAGAGCAAAGCCGGCCTGTGTGGCTGGAGGGACTTTGACTTGTCAAACTGATTTGTGTCTCTCCTAAGAAGAGACTCTAAAAACCTACTCCCATCTCTCTGCTAGCGTTTCTCAAAGCCTTGCATGCATCTCTGAATCTCTTTGGACCCCTGCTAGCCATTTGGTGGCTTGTGGAAGATCAGTTTTGTTTTGTACTTCCCTTTCCAGGGGCCAAGTCCTCCCTGCTCACACTCTGCTCAACACTGTGGACGTGGAGCTCATCTACGAGGGACGGAAGTACGTGCTGAAGGTACAGAGTGGGACTGACCCACCCTCCTGCCTCTGGGCTGGACATGGCCCTGTGTGCTGCTCTGGCCTAATCTTCGCACAGATTTGTACAGGGAGTTACATCTGAGCAGGGTTTATTTTCCCTGCTTCAGTGGGTGAAGAAATCAGCACAGCCTCCTTTACAATAACACCCCTCACGTCGCTCCACTGCGATGTCTCTGTAAACATTTCAGCCTCTTGCTCTGAGCAGGGTGAAAATTACTTTGTTACAGGCAAAGACCACTACCGGTGGACCAAAACTTCCAACTTGGAAAACCCTGCGAGTTGTGGCAACCAGGGCACTCAATGCTGTGTTCAGTTCACTGGATAATTCCCATTCTTGTGGGTTTGCAGGTGACCAGGCAGTCTCCCAATTCCTACGTGGTCATCATGAACAGCTCCTGTGTGGAAGTCGATGTGCATCGCCTGAGTGACGGGGGGCTGCTTCTCTCCTACGATGGCAGCAGCTACACCACCTACATGAAAGAGGAAGTGGACAGGTAGCGACCCGTACAGGTTCATGTTTAGCATTTACACAGCCAAAATGAGGTGTATTTGTAGCTTTATGCCTCCCAAAAGATCAGCTGGGAATGGAATTCTCTCCTAGAAAGAGTTTACCAGATGTACTGTGGGTGAGTTCTAAGAGAGAGCAGATCTTAGCTACTGTCAGAAGAAGGATCTGGCTGTGCACCACATGGAGTCCATATTCCTCTGCTTGGTCTTTAAAAGTGACTTTTGGGATTATAAAAACCAAAAAAGCAGGACCTGAAAGTCTTTAAAATTCTTGATACTCCACAGCTGCCTTAGAAATAAGAGACAAGTTGTACTGTTTCAGTGCATCCCCTCAAAATTCCCTGCCAGGATCATAGCAGTAAGGGCAGTAAAGGGCATCCCCAGGTCAGGAATGTGAACTCTGCCCCCTCTGCTGTGTTATTTTTTGGGAAAATTAATGGAACTGCTCAGGAGGACGAAGAATTTGGGTAACTTTCTGGGTTTGAATATCCACCTCTCAGTTGGTTGAGCTGTTCTCCTTTAGTTTTGTTTCAAAGTAGAATAGGGAAAGGGAGACTGGATTTTCCCCTTCCCGTGCCTTCCTCAAGGAATTCTGTTGCACTGATCTGTCCTGTTCTTCCCTAGGTACCGCATCACCATTGGGAACAAGACCTGTGTGTTTGAGAAGGAGAACGATCCCTCCATCCTGCGCTCGCCTTCCGCTGGGAAGCTGATCCAGTATGTGGTGGAGGATGGGGGACACGTGTTTGCAGGCCAGTGCTTCGCAGAAATTGAGGTAAAAGTCTCACAGAACTGGTTTGGCTGCCCAGGAAAAAGCTCAGGGGGAGGGATGTTGGATGCTTTGGGACTGGGAGGTGAGCATGAGGGATAATTCAGAGTATTTCATTTACAAATTTTAACCTGAACTAAAGCAGGAATCATCAATGAGAGTGATGGGGTGGGGAAGAAATTACTTAACAGCTGAAGTTTGAGTGAAATTAATGACTGTACACCAAGTAAAAAGTGAAATTTCTCAGCAGTGAGACCATGGTTCTCACCTTCCTGTGATTCCAGGGGAAGGTGGGATCCGTGTGTTACCCAGCTGTGGTGAAGAAGGCCTTCTCCTTGTAGTACTGACACAGACTCAGAGTTACATGCCAGGATGAAGTAACAAACCAAGAGTTCTCTGATTAGCTGATCATTTATTGGGTTGATCCCATAAGTTAATGTGTCACTCCTCCCTTCTCCCTGGCAAGTTACTTAACTCTTACCGAGGAGGAGGATGAGCAATTTCTGCATCACGGTGAGGAAAGCACAAGGGGTTGTGTAGGAGTGCGTGGCTCAAAACAGATTTGAGGGAGGGGAGGGTGTGTGATGACAGAGGGGCAATTAAACCAGTTGGGGACAATGTGTAGGAGAAAAATATCGAGACAAAGATCCAGCTATTTTATGTAAGAGCTTTTGCACTGCAACAGGTCATGGCTAAGAAGGAACCACCCACACAATCCCTGTGCTCCCAGTGGTGTGGAGCACAGCAAGGGTAAAACCAAACTGGCTCCCCCATACCCAGCCCTACTGCTCCAAAGGCAGGAGCTCCCATGGTTGATGTAAGGAAGCATTTCTGTCTGGGAAGAGCTGTCTGCGGGCTCTAGAAAGTGATCCTGGTTCCCTCTGCTTGAAGTGAAGGTGTGGCTGTAGCCTTTGAGAGGAGCCTTTGGAATGTTGCAGTAAATTGTCTGCTTTGTTCATTGTGCTGAGTGTGGGACCTTCCCGAGTCCCTCTTGGTTCAGGCAGTGTAGGCAGTGACATTCCTGAAGTTCCTGCTGCACTATTTTGTGGACAATTATTTTGTTATCCCATTCACTTTAGTGTCTGGGTTTCGTTCCCAATGTCTGTGCTTGTAAGTTTTTGGGAACACCTGAGTGCCAGAGGTGCTCATGCAGGTCTGTCTGTGGTGGGACACTGGCTGCTGGCTCCCAAAAGTAGAACCATTCTGGGGCACATGGAGCTGAGTGTGTAACCTGTTTTCTGGGCTACAGGTGATGAAGATGGTGATGACAATAACAGCAGGAGAATCGGGCTGCATCCACTATGTCAAACGCCCAGGGGCCGTCCTGGATCCAGGCTGTGTGATTGCCAAGCTCCAGCTGGATGATCCCAGCAGGGTTCAGCAGGTGAGGAGTTGCAGAAAGCACAGATGTTTGTGGGATTTTAATAGGGGGCTGATGTCGAGAGTGGTACGAGATGGTCCAGTGAACCAGTTTCCCATTTGTGCATTGTACTGGAATTGTCACTTCACTGTTTATTTGTCTCAGGTGAGGACTGGGACTGAGATTTCTCTCTCTCTCTCTAATTCAGGCTAAGCTTATCTACCATTCTTGCTCTCTGCTTACCTCAGTAATACTGTAGGGGTGTGTCTCTCAATCAAGTGCATTTCCCATTCTGGGAACCCTTGCAAGTTCAGCCTTGGCTCCAGTCGAGGGTAGCTGGCTGTTCCCCATGGCTGGTGCCCCACAGGAGGGTCAGTGAGGCTGTTCCTTGTTGCAGGCTGAGCTGCACACGGGTACCCTGCCCCAGATCCAGAGCACGGCGCTGCGGGGCGAGAAACTGCATCGCATCTTCCACTACGTGCTGGACAACCTGGTCAACGTGATGAACGGGTACTGCCTGCCAGAGCCCTTCTTCAGCAGCAAGGTACTGCGGGCCTCTTCTTCCAGGTCCAAAACACAAAGTTCTTGCAGCTCAAGGCAGGGTTGGGCAATTCTCTGCCACAGCCAGAGGACCCTGAGTCAGGGCAGCACCCATGAGATGGGATGTTGGACATCACTCCTTTCTTTTTCGTCCTTTTTGCTGTTTGTTCTCTTCTTCATGCTTGTCTTCCCACTGCCTTGTCTCTCTCTAGGTGAAGGGTTGGGTTGAGCGATTAATGAAGACCCTGAGGGATCCATCTTTGCCCCTGCTGGAACTTCAGGACATCATGACCAGTGTTTCTGGACGGATCCCACCCAACGTAGAGAAGTCCATCAAGAAAGAGATGGCCCAGTATGCCAGCAATATCACCTCGGTCCTCTGCCAGTTTCCCAGCCAACAGGTGACCAACCACACCTCTGTGGGGGGATAAAAATTGGTTTGTGTTGGGGCAGAGAGAGAGAAAGTTCCTTTAAATTACACGGAGGTTAATTGAACCTGAAAGGTGCGTTTGAACATGGGGTCTTCATGATGAAAGACACTTGCCTGTATCACCTCAAGGCTTGTCTCCTGGGCCTGTGCTGAAGGGTACGTGTTCCCTGCTCAGTACAGCTTTAAACAGGCACTTTGGAAACACTTTATTCTTACCAGTGGCCTTGTGGGCATTTATCTGTTTGCTTTTTGTCTGGTACATGTGCTGGAGTGCAATTTTTAGTGCCAGTGTAAGCTCAAAAACCAGTGATTGCAGCCGAGGGAGGCCTGGCTGGGTAAGGAGATGTTGGAAGCTGATTTCTCCACTGTATGATACCGTGCATTGATTTTTGTCACTGGCAGGTCATGAACTTCCTTTACTGGAGTCTGCTGGGGCTCTGGTGTGTCTCTGCTGGTTGTCCAGCCCATCCAGGACTGGGATGTCACGTGCCTTTCCCTTTCAGATCGCCAACATCCTGGACAGCCACGCAGCCACCCTGAACCGCAAGTCGGAGCGCGAGGTTTTCTTCATGAACACGCAGAGCATTGTGCAGCTCGTGCAGAGGTGAGCCATTCCCAGGGGGTCCTGCAGGACAGGAGCTGCCCCCAGCAGGGATGGCAGGGGTTCTGTGTGCATTCAGCCTCACTCAGCACCGGGTTTGGTGTCTTTGCCTCTGCAGGTACCGCAGTGGGATTCGGGGCCACATGAAGGCCGTGGTGATGGACCTGCTCCGGCAGTACCTGAAGGTGGAGACTCAGTTCCAGCATGGTGAGTCCCTGGGCACATCAAAGATTTGATTTCTGAAAGAGTCATATTTGGTCCTGCGAAGGCCCCTTGGAGAAGGTTTGCTCTCACTTTGTGCTGAGGTGAGCTGCACAGGCTTGCTTTTAAGGGTTTGCAGTCAGCCTGGGTTTTGTAGGGGAGCTTCTGTCCCCAAAGCTCAGCGGAAGCTGAGAGGTGAAATCAATGCCTTGCACTGCTGTATCCAGGCACAAGATGGCAATGAAGCCCTGGCTGATTCCGAGGCTCTGGCTCTTACAGGTAGCTCTGATTCTGCTCTTCTTTTGTCCTGCTCCATTACCTGCCCCAGCCTAATGGTACTGCAGATTCATTTCCACTTCAATTTGCTGGAAGCAGAGGATGGTGCAAGGCTTTTTGCTGTTATTTCATTTTGGTTGTCATTTGAATGAAAGTCTGAGCTCCCTATTCCTCTCTCAGTATTGCTCACAAAGGAGGCATTTGGTGTTGGAGCTGTTTATTAAGAGTGGGATGTTTGAATTAAGGTTTGCAGTAGATGATGGTGGGAATGCTTCCTTCCCAAATTGATTGTGTGGACCACAGAATGGCAGACTGGTTTGGGTGAGAGGGACCTTAAAGCTCATTTCATTCCACCCCTGCCATGGGCAGGGACACCTTCCACTATCCCAGGTTGCTCCAAGCCCCATCCAACCTGGCCTTGGACACTTCCAGGGATCCAGGGGCAGCCACAGCTTCTCTGAGCACTCTGTGCCAGGGTCTGCCCACCCTCACAGGGAGGAATTTTTTTCTAATACCCAATCTAACCCTGCTCCCTGTCAGTGTGAAGCCATTCCCCCTTGTCCTGTCACTCCATCCCTTGTAAACGGCCTCTCTCCATCTTCCTTGTCGGCTCCCTTCAAGCCAAGGAGATTCTCAAAAAATACATGTAGAAAAATAAAGACACGTCTGGTAACTTGTACTCCTCGCCACAGAGGTGTGAAGACTGGGAAAGGAATGTGCATTTCTGCCTGCAGGTCACTATGACAAGTGTGTGTTCACCCTTCGGGAGGAGAACAAGAGTGACATGAACGCGGTGCTGAACTACATCTTCTCCCATGCCCAGGTCACCAAGAAGAACCTGCTGGTTACAATGCTCATTGTAAGTGCCTGATGCTTGCTTTCTCTCTTTCCCTCTTTCTCTCTCTTTCTTTCCTTCTCTCTCTCTCTTTATCTCTTTTGTCTTTTATTTTATAAGCATAATGTGGTCTGTTACTGCCAAAAATACATCCAAAGTAGCCATCCACGAAATAACTCTCCAAAGCAAAAAAAGTGTCATAATTTTCCTAGACTGAGGCTGAGTTTCTTAAATTCTCATTTGTAAGGTGTAAGGACCCTGCCATTCTTTCTTTCTGGCTCTCCTTTTCCCCCTTTTTTTTTTCCCCTTTCCCTTTTTGGTGTGTGGTGTGATTGTAAGTAACGCTTGCCTTAAGAATCTCATTATTTGAACACGGAGCCATATTTCCTCTGAGAATTCTGGAGTAGCTTTGAGCCGGGGCTGTTCATTTCTCAAGTAATCACGCTGGCGTGATGGAGAGAGAAAATGGCAGCTGTTCACAGCTCAGGCCTTCAATTTTCTTCAGAGTCCAGTCACTCAAGTGTGTAATTACACGGGGGTGCCGGCGAGGCGTTAGCCCTTGTCAGAGAGCTGGGCTGAGGCTTTGCTGCTGCCTTTGCCAATCAGTGCAGGCAGAGCCAGCGCCTGGCTTTAGTTTGTTGTTGTCATCCTGATTATTCCTTGCTAAAATGGGCCTGGAACTTTGGGTCTGGTTTGTCCCCTCGGTGTTGGCCGTGTGAGGGAGCGAGGGGCGTGTGGGGAGACCTCAGAGAGCCTCAAAGAGGTTTCCTCGTCCCTTCCTGTTGGGTCGTTCTTCCCACCACCACTGCCACTTGTTTCTGCTCAAATAAAGGCCAACCTCCCAGTTTGCCAGGACTTGAAACACCTTCCCACTCCTGGCTCCTCACATCCCCGTGGCACGTTTGGTGTCACCGCGGTGAAGGCCGAGGTGTTCTGTGGGTGGCCAGGCTGTCTGTGTGGGGTGGGGTAAGTCTGTCCTCCAAGGGCAGCCTCGCTGCCTGTGTGGCTGTTATTGATGTGTCCCAGGAATCCATTATTAACCAGGGGCTCCAAGGATGGCTTTAGTAATGGTGTTATGCTGCCATCATTCACCTTTTTTAGCCAGCAGGCACTGAAGGCAGGGTGGGAACTGCTTCATCCTTCATACATCTGTTGAAACATGGTGTGATTTGTTGTTGTATGTTCATTTGCTGTGCTTAACTTATGCACGTCCTGGCCTGAACAGGATGGAATGGCTGCTGGCATGGCAGGGTCCCGTGTCCTGTCAGATTTCTGTTCCCTGGAGCAGCAACATAACAACACCCAGGAGTTCGTGTTTGAAATCCAGCAAAGGCACTTCTTGAATTATTCACTATGAACCCCCACAGTGTCCTGGAGGGGATAAAAGCACAGAACTTTCTCTGGGGACAATCACACTCATGTTTGGTGGCCCAGGACTGGTCAGGAGGGGACACCAGTCTAATCAGAGTTCGGAGCCCAGATGTTTTCTCAGTGGTTTGAGTATGGTCTGTGTCCCTGGGAGAGCTGTGTCATCATTCCTAGAGGTGCCATCATGCCTGAGTGGGGCTGGAGAGAAAGGGATCAAGGGCAGTGTGAGGGAAAAGCTGTTGAGCTTTAGAATCTCGTGGAGCTGTTGTTTAGTCACTCCCTCTATGGGGCTTTTGTATTACCTGGTTTTGGTTTTTACTTTATTTTCCCTGGCAGGTTTGTCAATCCAGGCTGCTGCGCAGAGGTTTCCCCTTATCCTTTTGTATTTCTTGGATCTTCAAATGGCCTCTTCTGGTCTGTAGGTGTTTAAGATCTCTTTAAACTTTAAGGCACCAGCTCTTTCCCGTGGCAAATCCCTGTTTCATCTCACATTTCCTTCCTATGATTAATTTATCAAGACAAACTGTTAAGTGCTGTGTGGCAGAAGCACGTTAGAGGCTCCTAGAGGGTTTCCAGCTTCAGGGTGGGAGGGAAGAGGCTCACAAGAAGTGTTGAAGACTGTGGGATTATTCATGGGGATTGAAACTATTTTTGGAAGAAAGCCTTTACTGTTTGCATTTTTTTGAATGGATGAATTCTGAAGAGTTTTGGAACAGCATTAACACTGGAAGTTATGCTCTTCAGTTTTGTTGTTTTATCCAGCCAATTTAGACAGTAAGGTAAGCTTGTGGGTTTCCTCAGATCCAGGATTCTCTGGTTAGAAGAAATATTATGAGTCAGTCCTGTACCATGACAGTACATTATTCATGGGTTTCATTGGCTTTGCTTAGCCTTGTCAGAAGAATGACAGATCTTCTTTCTGGTGTTGGCTGAAGCTGCACAAAGTTTGTGGGTGGTTTGTGGTTGTGGAGTTGTGGAGACTTTCGGGGTATGAGGTGTTTTTTTAAGTGGATGTCAGGAGGTTCTCTGGCAGTGTAACTCTGGTCACCCTTCATGGGGAAGGTTTGCTGACCTTTACATGCTCCACAAGGTGTCTGGCTACAATTTATGCTCTTTGAATTTTGCATTGGTGCTAGGAGAAACTTCTGGTACAAACCTGAAACAGGGTAATGGGAAATGGTTTTCTGAATCTCTCTGACAAGTCAGCATTTCTCACGTGTTTGGGTGCCAAAACATGTGCTACAAATAGGAGAACGGGAGATGGTGCCTGTCCCTTCTTTCACCTTTTGTTTATGCGTGTAAAATTGTTGAATGCTGAATATTTGTATCCTTGTCAGCACAGAATTCCAGGATAATTCAGGTTGGGACTTTTGGGGATGGTGTGGTTGTGCCATGAATGTGTGCTCATATTCCAGGTTCAGACTCCTTTGAGGGAGCACAGATGATGTTTTCCCTCTGTTCTAAGCATTTCCTGCTCTCTCTGTTCCCAGGACCAGCTCTGTGGCCGTGACCCCACCTTGACAGATGAGCTGATCAATATCCTGACAGAGCTGACCCAGCTCAGCAAGACAACCAACGCCAAGGTGGCCCTGCGAGCGCGGCAGGTGAGGGATCCCTGCCCGCATCCCTGCGGGCTGCTCCCGCCTGGAGCTCACCCCTTTGGGAAATCCATATCACCTGATGTTTATTTTGATCACTCTGCAAATGGGGAGAGCAGGTCACTGTGAGCAGCACTTTGACAGTGAAGCAATTAACAGTGATTAACCGTGGTGGCAGGCGAGGATTGCGGTGCATTCCCAATCGCTGTAATATTTAAATTTAGCATGCATTCCTTTGTCCCTGCTCCTCCATAAAGTTTCGTTTGGCTCACACAGGAGTTAACTGGGAGTAGCCCACGGTTTGTGCGATGGAGGAAGTGGAAATGCATGGTCACTGTGGTTTTTGGTGGCTTTGTCATCTGCAAACCTGACCACAGGCCGCCTGGATTGTGCAGAGAACAGGGAGAGCCATTTACACAAGAACCAGATGTTTTCTGCAGCTGCTGAGGAATTACCACAAAGAATTATGCTGGCCTTTTGCAGGTTTTCTTCCATCTCTGAGTTGCGCTTTGTCAATTTTGTTTTAACCTGGAAATAATTGGAAAAACTCTTGATGCTGTCAGTTCCAAGAGTCTGGTACAGAACGAATTTGAATGTCACACAGGCACCCAGATACTGTTGTGAACTTCCTCTTCAGCAGTTCAGTTTAACCCTCCCTCTGTTGCCAGGAAGGGGTGAGAGGGTGCAGTGGTTTCCTGATAAGGCTGACCCCAGAGTCTGATCACTCCTCTCACTCCACAGTCCCTGTCTCCAGCCTAAAAGTCTAAAGCAGGAAAGCTCACACTTTGGGGGTCTCTCCTTTTATTTCAAAGCTTGGCTATTGAAAATGAACAGGGTGTTTGAAGCTGCTCAGTGACCTTCTGTTTCCTTCAGGATTGTGTTTGTGTCCTTGAACCATTCCGCTATTGAACCTCCCCACAGCAACCGGGGATGGTGCTGCAGTCCTTGTGTTGCTCTTCCACTTCATTTTCCCTGCAAGCTGCTTCCATTTCTTACCTCTGCATCCTTCGTGTTGGGCATTTAATACCTGGCACTGGTGTCTGTTCCCTGCGCTGCTCGGGAGCAGAGCGTGGCTCTGGCGTGGGCCTCCCTCCCCATGGCTGCTCCCTGCCAGCTCTGCTTCCCAATTACCAGCTGGGCAGGCAATCCCCAGGACTAGCAGCTCTGCACTGCTAAATCACATGCACTGATGGAACTTGATTGAAGCTGTTCCCTTTCTCTGTGGGGAATTGCCAATAATACAAACGGAGCAGATACACAAATGAGGCCGGGGAGGGGAGAGGGTTTGCGGCATCACGCGGGTGCCGCAGAGAGAATCTGGCTGCCTCTTCAGGGATGGAGCTGACTGGTTCTGCCTGGAGGTGACAGCCCCCTGCTGATGGCCCAGCGTGGCTCCTTTCTCTGACATTCCCTGTGTTTCCCCAGGTTCTCATTGCTTCCCACCTGCCCTCCTACGAGCTGCGTCACAACCAGGTGGAGTCCATCTTCCTGTCGGCCATCGACATGTACGGGCACCAGTTCTGCATTGAGAACCTGCAGGTACCCACCAGCCTTCTCTCCTTGGCTCCCTGCTTCCTTCTCACTGACCTTCATGTCCCAAGGTCTTTGTGGCTTTAAGTTGTATTGGTCTGGTGTCCAGCTTTCCCCTGTTTTTTGTTTCCATCCCTACACCGACATCGGAATCACCTCATGCCAGTTCTGCACCTTCCTCACAGGGGACAGCCGAGGAGAGGGGCTGGTTCCTCCCTCTGGTCACCAGACACAAGGAAATGGAGTTAGGAGGAAATTCAGATTGGACATTAGGAAAAGTTTCTTCCCCCAGAGGGTAGTGGGGCACTGCCCAGGCTCCCCAGGGAATGGGCACGGCCCCGAGGCTGCCAGAGCTCCAGGAGCGTCTGGATGAGCTCCTCTCATATGGTCTAGGTTTGGGTGGTTCTGTGAGGAGTGGGGAGTTGGACTCAGTGATCCTTTCCAACTTCACGTTTTTTGTGGTTTAATATAAAAAAAGTCATCATCCTTGATGAACAACAGCAAAAGCTTAGAAATCAGAACTAGCCAGGCTTGATTTGGGTTTTTTTCTTTGTCGCCTGATCCTCGTTGCAAGACAGAGTTCTCTTTTAAACCTCTGCTTAATGTGATCTTTTCTAGAAACTCATTTTGTCTGAGACATCCATCTTTGATGTGCTTCCCAACTTTTTCTACCACAGTAACCAGGTGGTAAGAATGGCAGCTTTGGAGGTAAGTTTATTTGCATTTTTAAAAAATAGTATTTTTAATTTTTCTGTGGATTTGGTTTGTTTTGAGCACTCTCACCCTGCAAGATCCAAGAGAGCTGTAGGTTGTGTGTAATTGGGCATGCTTGGAATCTGGCATTTAACAGCGCTAACATTGATAACTGAGTGAAATTTCAAATTCAAGCTATGTTTGTGTGAATACTGAGATGGTTGAAGGGAGAAAGTAAAGCTGCTGGCAGAGGACATGGTCATAATGGTTCTGGCCTTCCTCAAAGAATAACTTTAAATTCTGGTTGAATTCAAGTTTATCTAGCTGCTCATTTGGAGGTATCTGTTTGGTTTTTAATACTTTGGAGGTCTCTGGTGTATTATTTGCCCTCGGCCCCGTGCAGCTGATGGAGTTTCTCTGTCCCCAGGTGTATGTTCGGAGGGCCTACATTGCCTATGAGTTAAACAGTGTCCAGCACCGCCAGCTGAAGGACAACACCTGCGTGGTGGAGTTCCAGTTCATGCTGCCCACCTCCCATCCCAACAGGTCAGATCACCTGCCTCTGGAACTGGAGATTTAGGAGGGGCTCATCCTGCCCTGGCAAAGAAAACTTGCAGTGGGATTGGTGGAGGAAGGGGGTTCATTTAAGCATGATACAGTTCTCATGTATTTTCTGGTTTTTAACTTCAGCTTGGGGAGTAACTTGTCTCTGGAATGTCAGTTCTAGCTGAGTCCTGAGCCTTCCAGAAGATGCAGTTCCAGACAGGATAATCAATTAATCGGAATCTTAATGCAGAACAGTCAAACAGTCTCTGTGCCCTTCCTGCCAGCCCTTTCTAACTGTTGGTGTGGCTCTACTTCTCCTTCCTGGCTTTGCTGGATAAGGTGACCGTTTATAGCACATGATTTTTTGACAGAACAGACCAAGATGAGAGCTTTATATAAAATGCTGGGGTTGGCATAGTTTGATCTTCAGAGAGTTTTGCACTCCTTGTGACTACAACCAAAAGCATCAACTCTTGCTGCCCAGAGAAGGGTAGCATCTCTAATTCATTTAAAAAAAGAAAACTTGGTTAGAACTTACAGGAACATTGAATCAGAGTGGTTTGGGTTAGAAGGACCTTAAAGCTCATCTCCTTCTAACCCCCTTCCACTGGAGCAGGTTGTTTCTGGGTGTCTGTGGGGTCGGTCTGTCCCGTGTTCTCCCCAGGAGGGTGTTGGAGCTGACACTTGGGTTCATTCCCTGCTGGCTCCGAGGTCGCAGTGAGTCCCCTTGGCCACCGGGTGCCACTGTTGGTCCGTGCCGGGCACCGTGGCCTTTTCTCCCTCCTTTGTTTCCAAACATCTTTTCCCTGATTTTATTTTTGGTGGGGTCCAGTCTCGCTTCATTGAGAATCCATCAGTACCTTTTATGAAACGGTTTTCAGAATCTGGTTTGCTGGAAATGAATGGCTGTCCCCAGCCAGCCCCACCAACCACTGCTGGTACAAACAGGACACATTTGGGCTCATCTGGTCCCTACATTTCTAGAATATTTGTAAATAATTGCATACTATTTTTAGTACCCCTTTATAATGCTCTCTTCCACCCTTCATTCTTCCTCCGTTTCTTCTCTGCTGGCCTCAGTTACCTTTTGTTGCTTGGGGATTTTTGGCCTGCCAGTGCTGGCCACTGCTCTGCTGTGTGCACAGGCTTAATCAGACAAGGTCAGATGGAAGAGGAGAGATGTTCCCTGCTCCAGGAACAGCTCTTTGTCCTGAAATCTCCTCTCCCCTTACACTGAATTGGCTGGGACAATGTTCTGAGCTCAGTTCTGCTCCTTGGGCTGCTGGGTGACGGAAAATGCACCGTATTCCTGGTGCAGAGGGAAGCAGGGTCAGGGGCACGTTCAGCCCTGCAGGGGCAGGGTCAGCTCCTTGGAGGTGCCTCCAGCTGCTAGTGATGAATTTGGCTGCTGGTGCTTGGGGCAGCTTCTTGCTCTGCCTCTGGGGTGGCTGAGGGTGCCCAGGGGGAAGCACAGGGTGCCCCGGGGCTGATGGTGGCACAGGTGTGTGGGTTTGAGGAGCTCTGAAGCCACACCTGGTGTTAAACCCAGGACATGGAAATCTCAAAACTCTGACACTGTCCTGCTCAAGTCTTCTTTGTTGTTCTTGACCATGGTCTATGTTCATCATGTGCTTTTCTGTATCTTTTGTAGCACAAATTCTTAGGCTGAAAAGCTAAAAACGTGTTCCAAGGGCAAATCCCAAAGCCAAAATATCCCAAAATGTCCCTCAAGGCTCTGCAGGGCTGGTGAGCCAGGAGCAGATGCCAGAGAGCCCTTAGGAGAGCATTCCCTTTGGGAGCTGCTGTTATATGATGCCACACATTTTTCACCACTTCCTCAGATATTTTTAAACCCTGGTCCCCTTTGTGAACCTTTGATAGCCCAAATTTTACTGAAGCAAGTATTTACGTAGGGAAAACAGCAAACTGATAATGGTTTAAATTCTAATTAGGTTTTTAAATTTATATTTAAATTCTTTGGTATTTAACCCCGCTATGCCTTTACTTAATTGTGGCAGAAACAATGCCAGTCACTCCTTCTGAGCTGCCTGATCACAGCTCAGGCTCAGACTTTGTATTTTTGGCCATGGAAGGATTGCCATCAGCTGCCCACAGGGAAGCAGAGAGGACAGAAAAGCTGTTAAATCTGCTGACAAAGTCACAGAAGTGCAGCCTGCTCCTGGTGGGTTTTGTGGGCAGAAACTGTTTGGGGAATTATTTGTTTAAATTAACAGAAAATGTCCTAATGTAAGAACCCCCACTGAATGGCAAGGGAAAGTCACGGGGAGAAAAATAGCTTCTAATGGGAATCACAGAGGGCTTTATGGATCCATCAGCATTCCTCGTGCCCGGTGCAGGGCAGATGAGGAGTGCAGTGTCACCATCTGGCAGCAAATGGGGTTTGTGAGCCCTCTCCGAGCAGAAATCCAATCTGGAGGCTTGGATCCAAGGGGATCTCTGGGATGCCAATGGCCACACGCTGCAGAGGGGACTGCAGACAAGTGCTGAGTGCAGAGCCTTGCCTGGGGATAACCTGCCTCGTGCAGCCAGCCAGAGGCCTGGGGAGAGAAGATGGGAGGAAGAAATGAGCCCCGTTCCGAGCTGTGCTTTGCTCCCCGCTTGTTCTGCCGGCCCCGCTGAGATGGGAAGCGGTGGAATATTGACTGGTGCTCAGAGAGTTCTGCTGCCTTTGTGAGGATGGCAGCCCAGGTGACAGACACTGAAAGGCCTTTCTGAGATGTTCATGAAACGGGCCTTGCCTAATCTTAGCTTAAAATCTTCTGTTCAAAGAAACATTGTGTGTGGAGGAGAGGGAATTATAGTGCTTTTTCAACAAAAGTGTTTCTTTCTAATCCCCTCTCCTCTCCTGCTTTCCAACAGCCTTTCTTATGTGTGAAGCTGTAAGGTTTAAATTAAACTGGGACATTGTCTGCTGTAGCCAGCTCTTGCTGCTGCCCTGCTCCTCCCAGAGCCCTGCTGCTCCCTTCTCTCCAGCTCCCCCAGCCAGGGTGTTCAGCTGCTCCCTTGATCCCCCCTTCCCCGGTAACAGACGTGCTGGAGGACCAGGAGGGAAGAACTCGGAGGTGAATGTGCTCCCACCAAACAGATCCCTGTTTTTCTCAGAGCTGGATGTGCCCCCTGTGTCAGATGCCGAGGCAGGTGCTGGCAAGGAGACTTAGAGGTGCTGGATATATCCCGATTTTGGGATGTGGCAGGGATAGCCCAGGGCTCTGCCTTCTGCTTTGTTGAGCCCCGGAGGAAAACTGAAACACAACCCAGCCTGTTTGGGTTGCGCTGCCTCAGCCATGCCTTCCCAACCCCTCTGGGCACTGAGCCCACACCTTCCCTGTGTCCCATGGAACACCCCCAGCTGCCACACTTGGCCTTGAGATGTCCTGAGGGATCTTGGACCGGGATGTACCACTGGAAGGAGGAAGTGAGGAAGGTTTTAGCACTGCAGATGAAGTTTTGATAATGAGCCTGCTTAGCTGTAAGGCAAGTGGGACTTTGGGGACTGGACAAACCAGATGTGTGATACCCTGCTTGCCTCTGGAGCTGGGAATGCACACACTCAACAAACATGGATGCAGAGGCCAATGCCTTGTCTGGGTTGAATTCATTCTTGGGACTGCATCCTCTTGTCTGTGGTGCTTCCAAGGGTGGAATTCAAGCCTAGGCGTGAGTTGCTCTGTGTTTCATCAACATCATCAAACCATAGAATGGCCAGGGGTGGAAGGACCTTAAAGCTCATCTCATTCCACCCCTGCAATGGACAGGGACACTTTCCACTAGACCAGGTTGCTCAGAGCCCCATCCAAGGGTATTTCCATCAGTATAAATGTCTCAACGATCTTGTGCTTGGTTTTGCCTGGAATCTCCTCCCTCTGTGCTTGTGGATGTTTGTTCATGCCCTCCTCGGACTTTGGTGTTGCTGATTTCAAGGCTTAAGAGTGGTGCATGATCTCTCCTTTGCTGTCTCCTGATGTTTTATCATCTATGGGGTATTTTGGTTGTTCCTTTTTGTCAGCCTCTTCCTTAGCTTACAGGTAGAAACCATTTGGAAGGGTGAAAGCCAGGTTAAATATCCCTGGTCCCAAACAGTGCTTTCTTAAGAACCTCAAACTCACAATCAGACTGTGTAGAGGTTCCTGCTATCATTTTACAACGATCTACTCATAACATTTGTATTTCTGACAAAGTGAAAGCATTTTCTGTGGGCTAGTTGCTGAAACAGCCTCTGGCATCAGTCTTTGGATGCCAGGAGTGACCCAGCCGTGCTGCTGTGGGCTCTGACCCTACCTGGAGCCCCAAAGGGGTAACTCCTGGGGTGTCAGGTAGCCTGAGGTCCCCTCCTTGTTGTGAGAGTGGTTTGTATAGCGAGGGAGGAGGGGAGAAGGATTCCAGGACACCTGTAAATCCCTGCAGCTCCGTGCTGAGGTTTGATGTTAATTAGGCAGCAGGCAGCAGTAATGTGCTGCCATTCCCTTGGCTTGCCTGCCTCAGAAAGGGCAAAATCTTCCAGCAGAGCAAAGAAGGGGCTGTGGAAGGGGCAGCAAACTGAATGGAACGACGATAATTTTATGCAAATTGGACTTCTGTAGCAGATTCAGCTTGGTTGAATCACAGAGGGAGCAGAAGAATAAGGGAAGAAAGAGGGAGAGGAAAAACCCAATCAAAATGCATGGTTTGAGGCATGTTTCACAGCCTTCTGGTTAGATTCTTCTACAGGAATGAGGAAACATAAGAGGAATGGCACTGGTCAGAGCCAGTGGAATTGCTCTTTCTCCTGTGGTACTGCTGTTAATAACTACAAGTGGGTTATTGAGCCAACCTCTGCTGATTCCGCTTTGCTGCCTCATTTCCAAAGCTTTGCCCTGCGCTGGCACTCACTCGCAGCTGGAGCTTTGCATGCACGGCCATGGCGTGGGGGGAGAGCTCCTGTTTGACACAGAAAAAGGGAAAGAAAAGGAGGAGGGGGCAAGGGGAACCGAATTCAGAGTCACCGAGAGGTGCAGGGGGTGCAGGAGCAATGGGGACAGCGGGGCTGGAGCAGATCCCTGCTGAGATGGGTGTTCCCCGTCAGGAAGGGCCCTTTCGGGAGTTGAGGAGGGATCAGGAGAAGGGCTGGGGCTGGTGTTGAGAGCAGGAGGCTGTGGGCAGCAATGGTGCCTCCCAGGCTGTGAGGGTGTGAGGGTGTGGGCAGCAATGGTGCCTCCCAGGCTGTGAGGCTGTGGGCAGCAGTGGTGCCTCCCAGGCTGTGAGGGTGTGAGACTGTGAGCAGCAATGGTGCCTCCCAGGCTGTGAGGGTGTGGGCAGCAGCGGTGCCTCCCAGGCTGTGAGGGTGTGAGGGTGTGAGCAGCAATGGTGCCTCCGACGGTGTGGGCAGCAGTGGTGCCTTACAGGCTGTGAGGGTGTGAGGGTGTGGGCAGCAGCGGTGCCTCCCAGGCTGTGAGGGTGTGGGCAGCAATGGTGCCTTACAGGCTGTGAGGGTGTGAGGCTGTGTGTCGCTGTTATCACCGTGGAACGGAGAAACGACACAGACTCCAAGTTCAGGGTAGAGAGAAGGCCGAAGCGCTTTATTAGCTTCGTGGAGGGTTTTTATATGTTAGTTCACAAAAAGTGCACTATATGGCATAAGGTAATTGGTTCTTTCGGCCATCCACCCCTTAGGGTGATTGGCCAAGTTCTAAGACACCCATCTCTAAATATTTTTCTAGTTGGGAACATAACAATGGTGAACAACAACCTTGCAGGTGCAGAGGTTTACAAAACTTAACATTGTTTTGAATTACTTGCATGGGAAAGACAGAGTTCTCACAAACTACTGCTGAGAGCTGAAGAAATTCTTTGCTGGAGCTTTTTCAGCATCCATAGGTGTGAGGCTGTGGGCAGCAGTGCCGGCACTGCCCCATCGCTGTGCCCGTGTCACCCCCGGGCCTGGTGCTGCTGGGGGTTCTGACGGGGCCCCGGCTGCACGGGCAGGCTCTGGCACGGAACCAGGGGATGGTTTGGGTTGGAAAGGACCTTAAATTCCATCCAGTGCCACCCCTGCCATGGGCAGGGACATCTGCCACTGTCCCAGGTTGCTCCAAGCCCTGTCCAGCCTGGCCTTGGGCACTGCCAGGGATGGAGCAGCCACAGCTTCTCTGGGCACCCTGTGCCAGGGCCTCCCCACCCTCACAGGGAACAATTCCTTCCCAGTATCCCATCTGAACCTGCTCTCTTTCAGTTTCATCCCACTCCTCCTTGCCTCGTTTCCCTCCTTGCCCTTCCTGCCTGAGCCTCCTCAGCTCCGTATGGAGTGGCAGGAGACGGTTCCCAGCGCACAGGCTGCCCTTGCTGAGGCTGAGCTGAACATTTGTTACGCTGTTTTTTTATCCCTCTCTTTCCTGAAAGCCTTCCAGGGACGGCTACAGGAGTGTTCCTGCTGGGGGTAGGAACTGCCAGTCCTCTCCAGACTATTTTTTCCAACTGAAGTAGATCACATGCAGCTTTCCCACTCTTTGCCAAGCTCAAAAAATAGTCCCAACCCCCTGAGGGCTTGAGGCCCGTTCTGTCCTGACCACAGGCTCTGCAGCACTGGGTCTGTCCCCACCATCCCCCCCTCAAATTAAATACTTGTGTTATTTACCATAACAGATACGTTTTTAGGGTTTTTTTCCCCCTATGGTTTAAGGAGATGATGGGAATTTTTTGTGCCTCTACCAGCAATGCACCCAGCACATCACCTTGTAGTGAACGTGACTCTGCTGCGACCAAACCAGTTTGGGGCTGGGAGCAGGGCAGGCAGGCTGCTGAACGGTGTGACCGTGGAATACACTGGTCACTGAGCACTGAGACTTCATGCTCAGTAACTCGGGGTCTTGCCTATGGTCTAGGATGTCAAAAAAGGCTGTGGTTCGATCTCCTGAAGGGAAGGGGGTGAATGTCCACCCACATGTGCCTCAAAGCTCTCCTTTCCATCTTTGGATTCTTGCTGATCCCTTTGCACAAGCCTCCTGTGTGCAAGGACTTTTTTGATTTAATCTTTGCTATTTTGCATGTCAGATCCCAGCAATTTTTCCATCTTGCATGGAGCATTCTCCAGGGTGTTCCTGGTGTGGGCTGGGCTGTGCTGCTGTTCTGCTGGTGTGAAAATGTGCCCTTCGCCCCTCTCTGCCTTGTGTGCATCACTAAGCCCTGGTCTGCATGCAAATATGGGGAGAGTCGGGCTGATGTTATAAAAGAATTGGTAAAGTTTTCCTGAAATTAGCCTTAAGTTTGTTCTTTTTAGCCTTAAGGTTGTTCTTTTTAGTGCTGAATGCTGAAAATGCAACGTGAGTGCTGTGAATGTTTGCTTTGTTCCTGCATTGTGGGAGCCTGTGCGTGGGCTGCTGCTTAGCCTGGAGGGTTGGCACTGAGGATTTGGCTTGTTTTCCTGAACCTGTTGCAGTTTTCCTGTGTGAGATGGTCATTATTTGGTTTTTTTTGCATCTCTGCTGTTTGCTGTTCTGTCAGGGAGAGCGAGCTCCCCTGTGGTCTGGCTTTGCACTTGGCGTGTGCAAAGGGCTCGAAGTGGGGACAGTGAAAGGGGAAATAGGAACGTGGGGGTCCCCTGCAAATGCCAGGTGTTTTCCTGGGATATTTCACTGTTTGCGTGCTCTCTGCATGGCCTGGCTCTGCCCGTGGCAAGCGAAGTCAGGCGGTGGGTGCCTCCCCAGGGCCCTGGCAGGGAGTTCTCCCTGGCAGCTGACAAATTTGGGAGAGTCAATTGTAAACATGTTGCTGGTCTGTGCATCAGCTTGATGATGGTTCTTTATGATGGCTTTCACTAACCAGTCTGTGACTAACTGTGGTTGTTTGATTACAGAGGGAACATCCCCACGCTAAACAGGTACGGTACTCGTCATCTTTTCAAATTTCAAAAGCCAGACTAGAAAGAAGTAGCCTAATCCTGAATGTTTTAACATGTTTTGTTGTAGTGCCCTTCTCTTTACTTGGGAAACTCTCAACCATAACTCTTCTTTTTCCTTCCCTTTCCCTCTCCCTTTGTCTAAAACATGTTTTCAGCTTTTCTTTAAAAAAAAATAGAAATCTTTGCATGCAGCAGTCTTTGAAATTAAATTTGCTGGGTGACTCAGCTCATCTGCAGTATGGTACACAGCAGAGTGCTCTTCTAGGGTCCTTTTGGGCACTGGATTCCCAGTGTTGACCCTCTGGCAGGGTGTCACAGTGACCCCAGGCAGTTCCTCCCAGCCCAACCTGTTGCTACCCTGGTTTCTTGTCCATAGCTTAGAATTTGTCGAGGCTGTTTCACCTCCCTCACACCATAGATGAATCTACATCTCAAACAGCTGACAGCATGTTTTGTTGTGGTTTGGACGCTAATTTTTCCTCCTGTGTCTCAGTTGAAAAGTATTTCTTGTTTTAAATAATACATGAAAAATGTCTGCTGTCTTCTTGTTCGGTTCCTGTTCTGTGGTAGTTTTTGTATTAGTTGTAAGAAACGTACACCAAGGCATGTCCTGAAAAATTCCTCTCTTTCAAAACGTGAATACCTATTATTTATTACTGCTTACAAGCCTATTTAGGGAAAAATAGTAAAAATGGGCTTGGAAGTCTCACGGCTCTTAATCAGAGATGAATTGTGGAAACAGAGAGTGACTTTAGGCATGGAGAGCTATTAATCACACTGATGATACTTTAGACTTGTTAACACTGTACTTAGGGCCGTATCACAGTGGGTTTGGTGTGTGGAAAGGAAGAAATCTCAGCAAAGCTGGGAAGTGGCTGTGGCAGGAGTGCAGCTCAGAAATTAGTGATAATTATTGCAGAGAAGGCGAACCCCAGCTGTGGTCACCAGAGAAAGGTCCCGTCTAACTGTGTGCTTTTCCTCACTGTGTGAGAAACTCCCTCTGCCAGTCTTGACCATGGCATTGTGAGTCTTTAGAAAACCATAAATATCACAGAATCATTGAGGTTGGAAAAGACCTCCAAGACCACTGAGTCCAAGCTGTGACTGATCCCCACCTTGTCACCCAGCCCAGAGCACTGAGTGCCATGTCCAGCTGTTCCTTGAACAGAAAGGGTAGGAATGTGAGTGTGAGACTCAGTAAAGAGTTTTGGAGAAGTCACTGTACCACACTGCATTTGAGGAGTGCAAATTATAGTTTGACCAGAAAAATCATGGAATCGATAAGATAATACAGCATGGTGTGCTTCAGCCTAATTTGTAAAAATGTGCTGAACCTTTCAAGTGTCAAATCTTAGAACTGGTGCTGTTTGAATCATATCCACCTGTACAGCAGAACATAAAGACAGGAGGAAAAATAAGTTCAGCTTTGCATAGTCAGAATTCTCTTGCCATCTCAAGAAGTACCTGTTTTAAGGGACTGTGACATTATTTGCTAACTCTGAGTGTTCCTGTACATTGAGACAACATCCAGGTAAGGGCATTAGTGGCACCAGAGGCGTGGCAGGGGCTCTGGAGAAGGCTGAGAAATCCAGCATTTCTGTTGGATGCACAGCCACGCTCCAGCTGGTCGGAGCTCATGCCCAAACCTGCTCCCGGTGCTGTCCCCCCCTCCCCTGTCCCTGCTGACTGTGCTCTTGTTGACTTGCTGTCTAGAATGTCCTTCTCTTCCAACCTCAATCACTATGGGATGGTGCACGTGGCCAGTGTCAGTGACGTGCTGCTGGACAACTCCTTCACCCCTCCCTGCCAGCGGATGGGCGGGATGGTTTCCTTCCGCACCTTCGAGGACTTCGTCAGGTGCGTGGGCAGGGTTGGGGTTGGTTCTGTGGCCACCTCCCCACCTGGGCCCTGACAGAGCTGGGCAAAGGCTTTGCCAGGTCTAGAGTCGGGTTTAGACTGGTCCTGAGCGTGTTCCCCTGCTTGAATCCCTGTGTGTGTCTCCTTGGGCTAACTGCAGTCTCAGGCTGCTGTAGGAGCAGTTTGCAGCCAGAGGGATCAGCATCCCGGATTCCTGCTGGCTGGGGACCATTTGGGAACGGGCTGATTGCTCCTAACGCTCTGTGGATGTGTGTGGGGGGAGTTCTTTGTGCTCCCAACCTTTTGGGGTGGGCAAACCCCCAGCAGAGCCCTCAGCCTGCACCCAGGAGGTCTCTGACAAATGTTGGACGATCCAGACTCTGGTTTGAGGAATTGCCTCCTCATCTTTGAGCCCAGCAAGGGAAGGAGCCCTTTCCTCCCAAGACTGGTGGGCTCAGTGCTGGGTGCTCTATGGGCAGGCAGTGGTGTGGTGGTGACTGGTCCCTCCCTGGTGTATTCCAGGATCTTTGATGAAGTCATGGGATGCTTCTGCGACTCTCCCCCGCAGAGCCCGACGTTCCCTGAGGCCGGCCACACTTCCCTCTATGATGAAGACAAGGTAGGGTGGGTTTTTTCTGGAAGGTACTCTCAGGCTGGAAGCAGGGCTGAGGCCGGATGCCCCTCCCTGGCTGGAGTGCTGGAGGCAGGAGTTAGGAGCTTCGTGTATTTATGGCTGTGATTTGCCTGCCTGTTCCACAGCAGGTGACTCGGCGTAGGCGGCCGCTTTCCAGCTCTGTTCTGAAACTACGGCTCAGCCTCTTGCTCTCCGTGTACATTTAGTTTATGGCTTTTAGCATCAGCAGAATTACTGGATCCACAGCAGCGTAACTGAGAGTTTAAACCCACCATTAAGTCTCCAGAGCTGCTCTGTGCACCAGGATGTTGAGCTGCACCTTCAGCCACCTTAGTCCTATGTCTGACTTGCTGTGTTTCCTGTCTTACACCCTTCCCAGTCACCTTAAATCCTGATTCTTCCCTCTGCTCGACCTCTTGGAACTGCTTTTAGGAGGAAAAGCTGAGTGGAGCTGCTCGGTTTTTGCAGTGATGTGGAGAACAGGTGCTGAGGAAGCAGGTGGTCCCTAATCCGTAGGGATAGAGGTTCAGTTTCCTTTAGAGACACAGGTAGCTGCTCCACAAGAGTGGGAAGCTCTGCTGGAATATAGCCTGTGTCCAGAACAAGGCTTTGTTTTCCACTGATCCATTGATCCTGATGTGTGTAAGGTCTGTAGCCTTTTCCAGGATATTACTGGCAACCTTGAAGTCCTCAGCTCCCTCTCTTTACATCCCCCTCACCTCACCAAGGTAATTTCCTGTCCAGACTCACTTTTTCCCAGTTAACCACAAGCTCCTAAAGGCTGAATTTGTAATTGCTTGGAGCTCTAATGTAATTGATGTTTGCACATTATTTAATGTTGTTGTAGATATGAAAACTCACACTGTTTTGCCCCTACACTTTGAGTGTGATTAATTTAATTACTTTTCTTGATGCCAAAGTCCTCTACTGTCCTTGTGCTGCACCTCATAAAGAGAGGCCCTGACCCTGTCTGATCCTCAGACTTGGATTCTCCAAAGGAAGCTCCTGTTTGATATTTGTGGACATTGACTTCTGGGAAATTGCAGATTTCTGAGGCTGTTTGGTCAAGGATTTCCCTCACAGTTTTCCCTGGTGCTCCGCTGAGGTCATTTTCCCCAGGGCATCTCTGCTTTAAAGCTGGATTTAGGGAGCCTGTTCTGAGGACAGGCAGGAGTTAAGCTGTTACCTATTTAACCCTGGGGAATATTCCCTCGTCCTTGCAGAGTGCCCGGGAGGAGCCCATCCACATCCTCAATGTGGCCATCAAAACCGACAGTGACGTGGATGACGACAGCCTGGCTGCCATGTTCAGGGAGTTCACCCAGAGCAAGGTGAGGTCCCTGCATCCCCCCTCTGGATCTCTGGGGTTGTGCAGGACAGGTTGGGAAAAGTCTGTTTGTTCCTTAGGTTTGGGGGTTTTTGTTTGATTTCGAAACAAACGGGTGTAACAGTTACATGCTTAATTTATCCCATCTAAAGCTTTCCCATTTCTCTGACTGGGTGTAGCTGCACCTCTCTGAAGCCACCAGGTCATTGTTTCTCCTTCTAATCTGTCAGGTCAGGACTTCTTCCCTTTTAGTTTTGATGGGATGAAAGAGTTGGAAGGTTTTAAACACATCTGGTCCATCTTCAGTAACTGTCTCCAGATGCTCTGAAAAATGTGTTCTATCCCTTTCCCTGGTGGTAAAGTTAATGTACGAGTAACAGAGCCATGGAAAATGACATTAGAATGTCCTGTAGTTGTGTATCACCATAGTCTTAATGCCATTAAAATTTATTGTCCTTGTTTGCATGCTGGAGCATCCACCTTGTACGATATTCCTGGCACGAGGTGGAATTATTTGGCACGTTCTGTTGCTCCTTCCTAAGTGTGGGATTTCAGAGTCCCAAATGTTGGTGCTGGCTCAGTTGTGAGACAGCCTGGGTTGGGAACAGACTCCTTGTGTCCACTCTGGGCTCTGCCTGCACCTGCTTTTCTGGTGGTGTGAAGAACTCCAGCAGCTTGTAGAGCTGAATATCCCACCAGGAACTGGGATTCCTGGTACTGCACTGGTTATGGGAGCACTGAGGGAGCACCTCCACCTTCTTAGTGCGGGAGGTGGGAAGATAACCTGCAGAAATGAGGGGTTCCAAAATGGGAATGGCATCCACGTGGCTTCAGCAGCTTCCTGTCTCTTTAAACAAGGAAAGCAATCAAATCTAAGAATTAAAACTAGTTCTGCTTTTCATCTGCTTTATCATGCTCCAGGCATTTTATGGGAGGGGATAAAAGGAAAGAAATAAAATATATATAAAAAAAAAATCCGAAACCACATTAAACTATCAAATAGGTTGATCCAAATTGTCCAAATAATCTTCCAGTCCCAGCATGTTGCGTGTGGTTTTTTTAATAGAAATTAGGATCATATACTTGTAAATGACTTGTGGAGGAGATTGAGGCAGTCAGTGGAAATGGAGTTTCTCCAGGTGCTGATGGCTAATCGCTCTGTAATAGCTGTGGCCTTGCTGGGAGACCCACATTATTACCATGTAATCAGAATCCTGTTGCTCTGCTGTTATTGTCTGCCACTTGTGGAATTTTAAAAGCAATAACAATTTTTGCTTTTTAAATCACGGCATTATTAAAGTTATTTTCTTCCTCTTGCCATGAATATAGTCACTGCTGCTCATTTTCAAAGGGCTTAACCTTAGTGAAACATCACAGTCTGTGCCGAGAGGGGCTGGTTTGTTCCTGCTTGAGCTGAGTTGTTGTTCCTTTTTGTGTTCTTTGCTTTTAAATTGGAAAAGGGAGGAGGAAGGAGAAAAGTTTTAAGAAGAGGAGAATTACGAGATCTTAACACTTCAAAGGATCAGTGGTGTGGCAAATACTGATGGCAGCACTCCTGTGAGAGGGAGCTTAGGGGAATTTGAGGGAGAAGCAGCGAGAATGGATATTCTCTGATCTGTTTGAAAAAAAATAACTGACACCTGCCCTGTATCACCTTTGCAACATAGAGTCTTGGAATCTCAGGATGGGTTGGGTTGGAAGGGACCTTAAGGCCCCTCCTGACATCCCATCTAACCCTTGTCCATCTAATTCCTGTCATGTTCCTCCCTGCCCATACAAAAAGTCCCTCTCCCTTCTATTTTAATGCCCTTAAAGTGTTAGAAGGTGACAATGAAGGCCCCCCCAAAGCCTTCTCCAGGCTGGGAGCCTAGATGTGTCCTTTGGACTGGGTTATCCATGAGCTGCTATGAGCTACATGCTTCTGTGGGTTGGTTCCTTTAAAACTCATTTTCCATCATTTTCCATGACCTTACCACATCTACGCTGTGCTCCCTTCAAAAAGCAATCTTGGCAAATGAACAAGGATATTTCCTGCAGGATTTGGGTGTGACTCCTGTGCATTCCTGCTCAGCCAGGCTCAGCTGGAATTCGCTGTTCCTGTGGCTTAGCTCTTTACCTGCTCAGGTCTAAGGGATTGGGGTATTTATGCTGCTAAAGGAGCATCAGGTGGGAAATCCTCGCTCCGAGGAGGCTGAAGTGGAGCAGGTACTCAGAGGCAGAAGGATCTGCAGAGCTTTTTCATTTCACAGAGGGCTTCAACATGTTTTCAGTCCGTTCTGTTCTGCCAGTTCAGTCACCTGTTTCCATCCTTGTTCTTACAGAAATCAGTCCTGATTGAACACGGCATTCGGAGGCTGACCTTCCTTGTAGCACAAAAGGTATTTCAACATCTCTCCTGATGCTCGGAACTCTTTGGTTTTTAGCTCATTCTACCATTGGCATCTGACATGTTTCTCCCCCAAATTAAATGCTGTATTTACTATATTTAGTTCACTCTTCACTGTTTTTTGTCCTCTAAAACTTGAGATGGTTTTCATTAATTCGCTTAAGAAAATTAATTTACAATTGTAAACAATTTTGACACCTCTTGTATTCTTGAATTAATTAATTTTTGATTTTAATCCTAATTGCTAGCTGTCTTCTGCTTTTTTTTTTTCTTCCAATATGTGTATGTTTCGTTTGTAAGGACTTCAGGAAACAGGTCAACTATGAGGTGGATCAGAGATTCCATGTAAGTAAAAAAGGGCCTGGAACACGGTGGCATTCCTGTCGTGAGGCCAGGAGACACACAGGGGGCTCTGGGCTTCTCATTTGGATCTCAGGCAGGCATCGAATGCCCACACTGGTGTCAAAGTGAAGTGTTAAAGTATTTATTTGAACATCTGACTGCAAACCTAGTCTGGGCCCGTGGCGTTCAGAGGGGCCCCCGAGGTTCTGAGTCTCTGTCGTTACCTGGCTGAGCTCAGGAAGCCACACTAATAAAGATTCCGTGTGTTTCAGTGTTGTCTTCTGTTCCGAAGTGCAATTATCAGTGAAACCTTTGTATTTCTTACGTAGTGTGGTGATTTCTTTCGGCTTCTTACTGATTTTAAAATAACTTGGAGCAGTCCCTGAAGGGACGTGTTAAATTTTGCAGAGTGGTTTTGTGAGGTGGGAAATGCTTGATGCTGTTACTGCTGAGAATTACTCCTTTTCCCAGGGCTTGGGCATCACTGACAGCTGGTTTAGGTGGCACTGCAAGACATAAACCAGGTTTTTATCTCTTGGGTGTCTACTTTTCAGCGCTGGAAGTTATTAGGAGCCTTTGAAGTGCAAGAAATTCATCCTGTGCTCAACACAGCTGGTCTAGGAAGGTTTATGAAGGGAAAACTAGTTTACAAATCAGCAAAAAACAGTGTTTGAACCTGTGTGGGAGTCACCACATGGGAATTGTTGCTTACAGTACAGGTGCAGA
Organism: Dicrurus megarhynchus; assembly: GCA_013399195.1. Taxonomy (NCBI): domain Eukaryota; kingdom Metazoa; phylum Chordata; class Aves; order Passeriformes; family Dicruridae; genus Dicrurus; species Dicrurus megarhynchus. The sequence continues at coordinate 89,353 of VXAD01008441.1, forward strand.
GGTGTCAGTCAGTGCCTTAGGTAAGAAGCTGGATTCTGTGGAGAGTTTTTTGGGACCTTTAGCAAGAAAATCCAGACTTTAGATTTAAAATAGGAAGTTTCAGAGAACGGAATGGGTGTTGGGGGAATGAAAAGTCAGCGTTGCTGAGTAAGTGCTGTAGGATGTGTCAGAGGTCAGAAAGGAGGCACAGAACAGAAGGAATCATCCCCAAGCTCTCCCTGGCTCCTCAGTGTGTCATCTGGCTGCAAAGTTTGTGGAGCACCTCTGGGAGCTGCTCTGTCACTCTTTATTACTGTCTCCTATCCCAGCCCTTCATTACTGGACCAACTATTAACTTAGCCAGGGCCTGGGCTTGGGTTTGTTTTTGTTTTAATTACAGTCTATATAATTAGTTCCCAGCATGTTGAGGTAATAGAGAGTTGCTCCAGCAAGCTTCCAATTTCCTCATCTCATTAGGTTTTTAACGTGATTATTAGTATAATAATCAACTATGATGATTTCTGGTGTAGCTTTTCGCATTCTGCAGTTTGCAGGGTGTCTTGATTGGCTAATTTAGGCAAATTATTTTGATTGTCTTGATGATGGTTGGTTGATTAGAACACAGCAGGGGTATAATTCTTCTGCCTAGGAAATGGAGCACTCTTTTGGATTTTGGTACCAGGGCACTGAGGATTTTTGTGTGTGTGCACATCTAATTATGATATTTGCCCACCACACCAGTGAGATGCCTTGGAAGCAATTCCATTAGTGGTGGAATGAGCATGGAGATGGTGGGAGAAGCTGGCAGCACGCAGAGGAGGACAGGTAGGAGGGATTGGGAGAAGTGAGGAAACATGAGGTTGTTTCTTAGATGATGCTCACAGACAACGAGTGTTTTGGGTGAGCCTGAATTTTCAGGCAGCATTTCTTGTACCACTGGTTATTTTGGAAGATATTCCAGGCAAGCTCAAGTTATTTTGCTCAACTGAGAGTCATCAGGTGAGGTCTGGAGACTGTTTTACTTAGGAGGGAAGGAAGATGACTGACTAGAATAGTACTTTTAGCCCTAAAATCTGTGTTGCTCAGTGGTGGCTTATACAGAATCACTGGTTGTCACACTGACTCCAGCTGGGGTTGTTCAGTTTTCATGGAAAATGGAATGTGAGCCAGAAATTCAGTGACTCCAGGTCAGAGTCCCTGTTTTTTGCTTAGAAAGACAGTTCTGGCCAGTTGTGTGTGTCCCTTCAGGTCACCTTCAGCACAGGCAGCTGCTGTTCTCGTGGGGTGCAAAGCACTGACCAAAGCTCCTCTGCCCAGTAAAAGTGTAATTCCGGAGGAGTGGATGGGTTTTCTTGGATGGAACTGGAGGGACAGGATGCTGTCTGGGCTTTCTCTCTTCCTCTAAATCTTGTACAATATTTCAAAAATCTCTCAAGGCTCTGCCAGGGTTTTTATCTGTGCAACAGAAAACTGGAGAAACCGAGTGGTATTTGGGGGACTTCTGTAATGTTTTTGCTGCTCCATACAGGAGAATAAAGTTATTTGATTACAACTCCTATTTTTCCTTGGGAAGAGAGTATTTCTGGCAGTAATGGTATGAAGAGAGCTGTAGAATAAAATCATTGTTCTGTGTACATGTGCATCCATAACAGAGTGTTCACATCACTCCAAACATTTCCACAGGAAATTTAATGATAACAGAACTAAGTTTCCCACTTCTGTCTGGGCACTTCCATGTTGTTGTCTGCTAATAACTGACAATAAAAATCTAGAGCCAATTAAGTAGCCTCTGTTGCATTAGTGAGGGCAGGTTTAAGCTGCCTCTGCTGTCTTCTTGAGGGTGACTTGATTTTCCACCACCTTTGTGATGTTGAAAAAGTAGCTGGGAATAACTTCTGTCACCACCTGTGCTGTGGTGCTGCCCCAGGAGCAGCCTGAGAGCACTCTGGGGGATGTCAGTGCTTGCTTTGGGAGGAGTAACACTGTTGTTTTTATTTTCAAACAGAGGGAATTCCCAAAGTTCTTCACGTTCCGTGCCCGGGATAAGGTGAGTTGGATATTCTTGATACTTTTCTCCAAGTGTTGGCTTTATCCTTCTTTCATGCAGTGGCTCCTTGGAAGCAGGGCAGTGATTCACTACTCAGAATCAGGACAAAACCTTCTGGTTTCTGTGGAAAAGAGGGGTTTTTGAGAGGGGTTAGTTTGAGAACTTGCTGTCCTGCAATTTGTATTGTGCTCTCAGCACTTCAGCAATTTCACAGCTCCCAGTGCCAGTGACTGTGTGAGAAGTCTGGGTCGGATTAATTTGCATTTCTTGGGTTTGAATTAAATATGGAATTTCAGAAGGGGTGTTGTCGAGTTCTTGCCCTCGGTGTTTCACCTTTTCAATCCCCTCTTTCCCCACCCTTTGCTGTGCCCACGGCCGCCGCAGTTCGAGGAGGACCGGATCTACCGGCACCTGGAGCCGGCCCTGGCGTTCCAGCTGGAGCTGAACCGCATGAGGAACTTCGACCTCACGGCCATCCCCTGTGCCAACCACAAAATGCACCTGTACCTGGGGGCAGCCAAGGTGGAGGTGGGCACAGAGGTGACAGACTACAGGTTCTTCGTCAGGGCCATCATACGGCACTCGGACCTGGTGACCAAGGTGAGTTTGTCCCTTCCCAAGGTGGTGCATGAAACCCGGGGTCAGCCTAGGGAGCTGCAGGATCCAAAACTGACCATTCCCTGTACGGAGTGCTGGGGGTTGTGCCCTCTCCTTGCTGGTGCTGCTCTGCAGAACCATCCCTTTGAAGTCCTGGTATTCCCATGCTCCACGGAGATTTTTTCAGGGACCCAAGAGGAGACTCAGAAATGCTGAGAGTTTGAGGCAACAGTGGCTTGCCCTGTCTGGTTTCAGATGTACTCTGAGCTAAAGGAGGGCACGAGGCAGCCAGGTGTGGGATCCAGGCACTGGGAGCACTGGCTCTGTGCTGGGGATGGGTCTGCTCCAGGGCTGCACGTCCTGCGACACCGACGGGTTCTGTTCCCTCTGTCACGTCCTTCTGCAGTTTTCCAAACCTTGCATTTCTGGGCTGTGATTTGTGAGTAAAAAGTGAGTGATTTGTTGGCAATCTCTGGCAGGAAGCCTCCTTTGAGTACCTGCAAAACGAGGGAGAGCGTTTGCTGCTGGAGGCCATGGATGAGCTGGAGGTGGCCTTCAACAACACCAACGTGCGCACGGACTGCAACCACATCTTCCTCAACTTCGTGCCCACCGTCATCATGGACCCCTCCAAGGTGGGAGCTCCTCCCAGCTCGGGGCTGCTTGTCTTTCCAGGGCTTCACTTGTCAGAACTAAATGGTCTTTTGTTCATAGAATCACAGAATCATGGAATGGTTTGGGGTGGAAGGGACTTTAAAGCTCATCCTATTCCAACCCTGACACTTTCCCCTACTCCAGGTTGCTCCAAGCCCAGTCCAACCTGGCCTTGGGCACTTCCAGGGATCCAGGGGCAGCCACAGGTTCTGTGGGCACCCTGTGCCAGGGTGTCCCCGCCCTCCCAGGGAACAATTCCTTCCCAATATCCCATCTAACCCAGCCCTCTGGCAGTTTAAAGCCATTTTGTTGTGCAGCTCAGCTCCTCTGTGTAAACTGAGGGACAATGATTAGAAATGTGTTTTGTGTTTGAAACTAAACCTGTTTTTTCATTGTGTGTTTGAGATAAACAGTTTTAATAAGGAAGCAGATGTAAATGCTCCTCTGTTTATTACAAAAGTCCAGATTCCATCCAAATAAAACATGAGATAAATTAGGAGCTTAAAAGGAATCTGTAAATTCAGCTACAAAAGTGCCTCTGATACAAAACCACAGAGATCAACATTATAAATAAATGAACATTAGGCTTTGTAGATGCACAAATGAAAGTGTTCAGGCATAAAGGATGTTTGTGGTTAGCAGAATCACCACAAAGCAAGTCCCAAGTCCAGGCTGAATTTAGCTGGAAATCAGCATTCAGTTCATGGGTACCCAAAGATGAGAGCTGACCTTTCCTGAGGAGAACAACTGAAAGTTTAAAAAGATGAATTGGGTATCAAAATAACTCTCTCTTGCTTGCTGACTTTTAAATCATGATTAAAAATTGGTGGCTTAAATCGCTCTTGAATGAACCTTTCCTGGCGTGTCCAGAGCTGTTGGTTCCCAGGAAGTTCAGAAGAAGCTGGAATATTCATCCCTGGAAGTTGAGCTGCCCTCAGATATATACCATGACTTTTCCCTGAGCTGCTGTGCAAAAGAGACTTTTTTTGGGAAAAATGTTTAAGCCAGCCTATAAATTGCCTTCTTTTAATATGCGCTTTGCCCACAGTAGTATTTTATAAAGTTTAATAGAAGAGCAGAAGGCCCAGCTCCAAGTGGTAATTGCTTTGTTGATTTAAAGCTCCGTGCAGGCGGTGAAATGTGATTATTGTGCATACGAGGGCTACAGAACTGCTTGCCAAGGGTTTGGCTTCCCTGGATTCTGTAGTTCCCAGGTGTGAGAGATGCCTGTGGAGGGGCAGCAGGGGGTCCCTGTGCTGGGGTGGGGTGGAGTGTGGTGGTTGGACGTGATGATCTTCAAGGTCTTTTCCATCTTATGGATTCTGTGCTTCCATGTGCCATGAGGAAACAGGGATGTGAATCCAGCACTGTCCCACTACATCAGTAGTCCCCAGGTGCAGTTCCTGCCTGTCTCAAGGCTTAGGATGAGGAGGGACAGGTCACTGAGGTCCTGTAACTGCACTGGGCATGTGCCGATGTGTGATGCTTCTTCATCACCTTGGAGCGGTGGGATGGAGGGGACACGGAGCGGTGGATGGATCCAGAAAGAATCCCAGAATGGTTTGGGTTGGAAAGACCTTAAAGCCCAACTGATTGAACCCCTGGCACGGGCAGGGACACCCCCCTCAGAGCAGGGCCTGCTGAGGGACCCCTTTTCCCGTGCTGCAGATCGAGGAGTCGGTGCGGTCCATGGTGATGCGCTACGGGAGCCGCCTCTGGAAGCTCCGCGTCCTGCAGGCTGAGCTGAAGATCAACATCCGCCTGACGCCCACGGGGAAGGCGATTCCCATCCGGCTCTTCCTCACCAACGAGTCGGGATACTACCTGGACATCAGCCTGTACAAGGAGGTGACAGACTCCAGAACGGGACAGGTACTTCCCTGCGGATCCGGGCTCGGGTGGGAAAATTGGGAAGGGGACACGTTTTAGCTGGTGGAGCTCTTCTGTGGTTTGTGGTGTTCCCAGGTAATCACAGGATGGTTTGGCTTGGAAGGGACCTTAAAGCTCATCCCATTCCAACCCCCTGCCATGGGCACGGAGACCTTCCCCTAGAGCAGGGGGCTCCAAGCCCCATAATACATTTTAACGTAACACAAGATTGCCATTCAACTTAGCCAAAGGAAGGAGAATGTGAAGATAAACTTGCAGCAGCAGATGTGAAAATGTGATCAGTTAAAGTCAGTCAAGTCTTCTGGTTGTTTTGCACGTGCCCTCAGTCATTGGGGCAGCTGTTTTCCCAAAGAGTTTTCCTCAGAGGTCTCAAAAAAAGTACTAGAAAAGGAATCACTGTTGATGCTCATCCTGTAGGCCGTAATAAAAAATATTATTAATTACACATTTCCCTGAGTAGATAGAAAAAAATCTGTGAACTTGTCATTTAAATTCTAAAGATATAGGGAATGACCTGGGTAGGATGATGTAAAATTATGGAAGGTGCTTTTATATCATTTTTATCAAGGGTAATGGGCTCTTTTGTAATGGTTGTGGCTGTTGTGGTATTTCTGTTTTTCATGGCGCAGGAACAGTGTGGTTAACTGAAATACCTACATATGCTAAAATCCATGGAGCATGGGATGCATGGAAAATATTTAAATAGAGAAATGTTTACATCTCCCTCTGTAATCATCTCTCTGCCAGACAGGAGAAGCAGCAGAATAAATCACTTGGGCACTGTGAATGTAGAACACAAAGTGCTGAGTCACCTTTTCTCCCCCTTTTCCATTTAATTTTTCCAGAGAGCTGCTGGCCGTGGAGTCCATCCAGCTCTGAGATCCCAGAACAGATAGTGTCAGTGTGTTTTACCTCGTTCCTGCCTTTGAGGGGAGATGAGGAAAGAAAAGAACATTTTAATAATCTCCAGCAGCTGAGCTTAACCCTTGAGTTGGGTCAGTCACTTGTGAAGGTCATGAGTGAACTCTGAGCTGATGAGCTTCATTATTTAAAGCTTGGGGAATGGGCTTGTATGTGTACGGCTTTAGCAACTTTTCCAGTATTAAATTTGATTTGTTTTCCAGAATATTAAACCAGGTTCTAGTAAAAAAGCCATACTGATATTTTTAGGAAACTTCCCTCTCATGATGGAGGTTTATAGGACGAGTTCAGATCCTCAGGATTTCTTCCTGTTTTCAGAGGTTTCTTTTAAACTTAGAGAGCTCTTTTTTTAAAATTCAAATATTACTGATGTGCTGGGTACTTTCATGACTTCTGAAGAATGGGAAAATGGCTTCATGGTGAGAGAATGACCCTGATCTCTTGTTTCCCAGTAGTGATAAGTGGTGATGCTCAGCATAGGCTTCTCCAGTTCCCTACAGAGCTGCTGTGGAGCTTTCTAGAGGTTTAAGGAGAATTGGGCCCCAAGTGCAGATCCTGACAGATCCCAAGACAGGCATTGCCACAAACACTCGTTACCCTGAACAAAGATTCTCCCATTGAAGAAGCTGATTCCCAAATCAGTGTTTGTGCAGACTGAAGAGAGCATAAACAGCTGTTTTTATCTGAAAACAAAAATAGGCTGTACTGAATTTTGTGGAATTCTTCTTCAATTAGATAAATTCTGTTAAACACATCCCAGTCATGTCCCTCCTGCCAGGTGTGTCCCTGTTAAGCAGCGTTTAGGGCGTTTTTATCCCGTTTTTATCTCCTCCCGTTTCTCCTCCATTGAAAAACTTCCCTTCCAAATCCTGCCTGCCCGGAATATATAGCGCCGTGAAGCGCGGCGGTTGATAATTCATGTTGCTACTCCGGGAAAATCTTTTAAACTTACAATATCAAAACTTCAAGCCCAATGACATATGCAAGTCTTGACCCGGCTCGCGGGCGCAGCCGCGGATCCCGCTCCATAAATAACGGAGCTCCCCGGGCTGCTCCCGGCTCTCGCCATCCGTCGGCACAGGCACCGCCTCGGGGCAGCTGCTGGGGAGTGGGAGCTCATCTCGGGCAGGGCTTTGTGCTGGGGCCGTGGCTCTGTGCACTCTGTGCTCTGCCGGGGTGGGGAATCAGTCGGGGCTGCCAGGATTATGCAGTGATGGGCCCGAGGTGCCTCCAAAGGGCAGCACGGGGGGCCTGGCTGTGCCGGCACCAGCAGCCTTGCAGAGGGCAGGGACAACCAGGCTGGGGATTTTTGGTAAGAGCTGGATCAGCTCGGTGTGCAGAACCCGTGGATTAACCAGGACTTGGTTTGTCCTGCAGATCATGTTCCAGGCATATGGAGATAAGCAGGGACCACTCCACGGGATGCTGATCAACACCCCCTACGTGACCAAAGACCTGCTGCAGTCCAAGAGGTTCCAGGCACAGACTTTAGGGACGTCCTATGTCTATGACATTCCTGAGATGTTCCGGCAGGTGAGTGTTCTTTGGGCTCTTCTTGCTGCTCTTCTCTTTGCCATCCTGATTGTCAGGGGAACCAGGGGCCTGGAGTGGCTCCAGCGGTCCCCAGGGATTGTCAGCTATGGATTGAGTCTACTTTGAATGAAATTAGGATAAACTGCTGCTGGAGTTCCATTAAGGAGTCAAACAGTAGAAGCTGAACCATAAAGCATCTTCCCTTTCTTGTTGCTGTTTCTTTGTTTTCCCACCTCATCATCTGCCCTTCCTAGATGGTGTTTCTGGTGTGCTGGGTTCTATCCTGAGCCACATCATTCAAATTTTGCTTTGGGGGAAACCGTTATGTGATTCAAATCCCAAAGCAGGTGGTATCCTGGGAATACTGTCAGTCACGCTGGCAGAGGGATATTTTGGGGTGTCCTGTTGGGAATAATCCCAAATTCTGTTGGGAATACCACGCTGGAATGGATTGAATATAAATGTTGGCAGGTGACGTTCTCAAGGAGAATTTCTCTTTCCACCCCCAGTCTTTGATCAAGCTGTGGAATTCCATGAATGACCACGCGGTCCTGCCGCCAGTGCCACTGCCCTCGGACATCCTGACCTACACGGAGCTGGTGCTGGATGACCAGGGCCAGCTCGTGCACATGAACAGGCTGCCAGGAGGAAATGAGGCAAGTGCCACTTCCTTTTGTGCTGCTTCTCTCTCCATGCCCCACAAGACGTTGTGCTTTGGGCTGGGTTTGACAATTGTAATGAAAATTTACCAGCCAGGCACAAAATCTATTCATTCAGCCTTTCACCGATGAAATCTCACTCTTGAAAATGAGATTTTTGTTTCATTAAAAATTAATACCTTCCCTACAATGGGTATTTTAACTTCCATAGTAAATGATGATTCCATTTCAGACCTGTGCCTATGCTGAGTTTCCTTCATAATTAAAAAACGCTCATTCAGCTCTTCCAGGTAACTGGGGTTTGTATTTGAGCAAAATGTGTTTTACAAGACTAAATAGAAACATTTTCATTTGCTACAAAACACCCCAAACCACTGAAAAAAACTATTTTATGCTTCCATTTCCATCCTCCCCACACAGTTTGTATCAGGGTGTGTGGAACATCACTCTCTAGAGCAGGATTTACTCAAGAGTTACAATGAGCTGATGCTGGGAGTGGTGGAGTCACTCCTGGAGCTTGAGCAGGGGGAGGCTGTGCTCTCGTGGTGGGGTTTTGCTGGGGTGTCTACCAGTAAGGCAAATATTGCAGCTTTGGAATGCCTGCAGAGTAAAGATAACCACTAGAAGGTGTGGGGGTTCTTTTGTGGGAATTAGTAAGTGAATGTTCTACACTAATTTAAATTTGAACAGTTCTAAGTGGTGGTATCATTTATTTTTTCTTGGTGTTGTTGAACCATATTTTCCTGAATACACAACTTAAGGTTTGCAAAGGCTCTGTTCAAAAATATCAGGATGATGATGTGATGAGAGGAAACAGGGGTTTCCCTCACTGTTTCCTGCATGGATCTTGTCAGGGGAAGGTTTGGAATAGGATGTTTGCAAAGTGCCCCCGATGGTGACTGTGGGGTCACTGCGGCCTTGTCTTCTGCTGGACGTCAGGAGGAATGTTTTAACTGGTCTAATTAAAGCTGGAATGAGCTGTTCCCTGCATTCCCAGTGCACGCTGAGGCTGCTGGGGAGCCTTGTGCCATCATCTTTCTCTCTTTCCCTGTTCTCATTCAGCGTTTGAGTGGATGGTGGCTGGGGAAATAGCAAAGTCCCTCAGGGACGTCGCTCTGTTCTTGCTGAAATTACAAGCACAGAGCTGCCTGGGCATGAACATGTAGTGTTTACTCTGCCAGTATGAATACAAATAGTCTTATTATAAGAGATTCTGTACCCAAAGACCACCAAAAAAAAAATTAGGAGATTTTTTTTTAACCCTTGGTAGACTTTGTTGTGCTCAGTTTGTAAAGAAATTACATGGCTGTTGTGGTGTGTGGAGTGTTGATATTTAAATTAATCTAATCTGATGTGATTTATCAAATGTCTTCTTGCCCAGAGGGGTTGTAGAGGTTGTGGACTCCCCATCCCTGGAAATGTCTAAGGCCAGGTTGGATGGGCTTGGAGCAACCTGGGCTGGTGGAAGGTGTCCGTGCCCATGGCAGGGGTGGCACTGGATGGGCTTTGAGGTCCCTCCAACTCCACAGTGGAGTCTGTGCCCCAGAGATGCAGAGCTGGTTCCAGTGAGCTGACTGACAACCTCATCCTGAACTTCTCAGGTAAATGTGAGGTTTTTATTATTATTTTTCTTTCTTGCTAGCAGAAAATTGATTTTCTGAATTCAAAGCTGTTGGAGAGATTGTCCAACAAAATTGTCCACACAAAATTGTGTCTTTTAGAAGAGAGGAGATATCTGTTGGGAACTTCTGCCTGTGGTAAATGTTGTTGGGTGCATTCAGGTTTCTGTTCCTGTTGTTCTTGTTTTGGGTCAGAGACTCAGAGCCATTCCCACACTTCCAGTGGGATCCCTGGCACCGGGGGATTGGCTGCTTGGAGCCAGGGCTTGGCTTTCCTCACAGTTACATTTCCTCCTTGTGAAAAGGGGTCAAGACACAACTGCTCTTACAGCATTCAGCTGAGCTGAGTGCCCTGAGCATTTGAGCTGATGTGAGGAATTGAGAAACCAGCATAAAATCCAGGAGATTTGTGGGCAGCGTGTTCAGCCAGAGCTGCAATCCCTGCTCTGACACGGGGCAGGGCAGGAGCTCCAGGCTGGGGTTTCTCCCTTTCCTCACTGAGTTTGTAAGCAGCATTTTGGGCAAAAATCTGTATTTTCAGGAAAATCTTGAGGTCTCAAGACTTTTCTCAATCCCAGAGGTTTTTCTCCACGTAGCTCACGACCACTCCCCTTGCCCACCACACTCCCCTGTAGTAATTAGCTGTGGTCTCAACAAAGAAGCCAAGGAATTAATGAACTGTGAAAATACAAGTTGCTCTTTATTCCTAGACAGCTCTGGCTGCTCCAGAGCAGCGGGTCCCGGTCCTTGTCACGGCCACGGGAGGGACTTGGCAGTGCTGCTGGCCCTGCCCTGCCCTCGGGGCACAGCACCATCGCTAATGGGGCCTTTTCCCAGCCTCTGACCATCCAGAAGACACCTCTTTTTTCCACTTTGACACAGAATCTGAGGCTGGTTTAGGTTGGAAGGACCTTAAACCTCATCCTGTTCCACCCCTGCCTTGGGCTGTGCTAAAATGGGGAAATCTCTGAAAGAGTCAGGAACTGGGTGAGCCCAGAGCAGTTCAGGAGTGTATCCACCACTGTTTCAATCACCGTGCTGGAGACAAGACCTGGAGCACAGTGACACCCCCTTCAAAGCCCAGGGCTTTGTTCCCCAGATTAGCATATTAGCAGAAATCTCAGTGTGAAAAGGTAATTCCCTCAGCCCCTTGCAGAACTCAATATATTCCTTGTCAGCCCTGAGCCGGGCATTCGGATGCTTTTCTATAGCACTTTATGTATTTTGACTACAATTTCCCCTGATCCTCTGGCACCAGGAAAGCACCAGCTGCTGCTAAGAGCCAACTAATCTTCAAGGACAAGGAGAAAGTGGTGTAAGGAGGGCCTGCAGCAACACCCCACATCCCCCTTCATCCCTCTCCCGGTGCCTGTGGAAGATGTGTCATTTTCCCCACTGGCACTAGATGTCACAGTTTTTCCTCCTCAGTAGCACGAGCATCAGAAACAATCCACAATCGCAGCTCTTTGCTGGAGCTTTGGCTCCAGCACCTTTCCTGGGTAGCTGGGAAGGTTTGGCCAGGGGAAATTCAGGATGGCAGAGGGCTCCTGGAATGCTGCTCTGGTGGCTTTCCGGATTGCCAGAGGCGGAAAGGTGTAGCTAATGCATTTTATACAAGCACAGCTTAATCGTTGAGCTGCATGTTCTGCTTTGTCACCCCCTGTTCCTGCATTTTATGGCAGGCACAGGGAATTAAAACAGCAACGAGAGCTGCAGATTTCTTGGAGGGTTTTAAAATCTCCAAATCCAAGCCTTCCAGGAACAGAGATGGAAGAGGTGGCACAGTTTCATTCTCTATTTTCATACAGAGGTTTGAACAGGTGTATGTGGGTCACATGGATACTGTGGACAGGCAATGTTCTTACCCACAGGAAAGCTCCTGGTGAAGGTTGTCTGTTGCTCTCTGTAATGTAGCTTTACCCATCTGTAACTTCAGGAAAAATTTCTTTATGGAAAGGGTGGTCAGGCATTGGAAGGGGCTGCCCAGGGAGGTTTGGAGTCCCTATCCCTGGAGATGTCCAAGGAAGGACTGGACGTGGCACTCTGGTCTGGTTAACAAGGTGGTGATTGGTCACAGGTTGGACTCGATGTTCTTGAAGGTCTTTTCCAACCCCAGTGATTCTGGGATTCTGTGACACCTTTCCCTGAGCACTTGGTCACGTCTCATCCTGGAGCTGTTCCCTCCCATCGCTCAGATTGTGCCAACGTGCTTGGCTGGGCTGCCACGACCACGCTTGGATTGCTGAGGGACACCTTTTCCAGAGCCAAGAAGGAATCCTGGGTTTTGGCACTCCACCCTTGTCAAGGCATGGAGCTGGAATGCCTCTGGCAAACCATGTGCACCCTGCCCTTTTCCTGGGAGCTGGTTCATGCTCCAGGTAAAAATTCAAAAGCTCTGCGCAGTGTAAGTGCAGAGAGTCTCTCTTTTGGATCTGAAGTCCCAGGCAACAGATTCAAATGATGAAATGCCAAAATTGCTACATCTGCACCAAGTAAATACCCACATTCAGCTTTCCAAACTTGGATGTAAATAGATAAAACGAAGCCTGGCCTCAAGTCCCCAGGCTCAGCACCTAAAGTAGAATAAACCAACACCGATCTCCTCTCTGGTGCCCAGTGACAGCACCCGAGGGAACGGCTGGAGCTGTGCCAGGGGAAGGTTTAGGTTGGATATCAGGAAAAGATTCTTCCCCCAGAGGGTGGTGGGGCACTGAACAGGCTCCCCAGGGAATGGTCAAGGCTGCCTGAGCTCCAGGAGTGTTTGGACAGTGCTCTTAGGGACAGGGTGTCTGATTGTTGGGGTGCGATTGTCGGGATGTCTCAGGGACAGGGTGGGATTGTCGGGAACTGGATCAGTGATCTCTGTGCTCAGGATATTGTGTGATTCTGTTGGCTCTGCTTATCCAGGAATTACAGAACGTGCCAGAAAGCCTGAAAAGCTCCCTCTCCTCAGCACCAGCTGCCACTGGCATTGGCTCCCCTCTGCTTGGAGCCTGCCGTGCTTCCCGGAGGGAGCCTGGGATCAGCTCCTTCCCCATTCCCCTCGGTGCCTGTTGTCAACAGCTCCGGCTGCCACCAGCAGTCAATTTGGAACTGCATCAGTGTGTGTATTACTGTTCCCATCGATAGTGCAATTAATGTTGAAGTCAATTTTGGTGTTAATTTTAGGCCATGATTAGTGTTGACACTGGGTGTCAAACGAGCGGCGTTTACGAGCTCCGGGGAAGCGCCGTTCGTTAACGCGCCCGTTTTACTGGCTCTTAATGGTTCCATTAAGGCCAAGATGGAGTGGGAGAAGGTGTGTGTAAAATTATACATCTGAAACTTGGGTGTCATCTCCGTGTGTCGTGCAATTCCGCGGGGCTGGGGCCGTTCAGGGAGCAAATGACAGCTGAGCACTGAATCCTAATCACAGTTTGGAGCATCAGAAATAATGATCACTTCTGATCGGGGCTTGTGAATAATTCATCCCCTTTGATTTTCACGTGCTGCCCACTGATACTTTTCAAACCAAATGTGTTCCTACAGGAGAATAATGGTCCCACTTCTTATGGAAATACTGGGGCACAAATCATTTTGCCAACATAAAAACAGTTAAATAAGACGGTTCCTGCTTTTATTTTTTCCTCCGCCTCTTCTTCACTCCTGGGTGTGCTGGGAATGGAGCCGTGGCAGGAGCAGCACTTCCAAACTGTGCTGCCTCTTCAAAAGAGCCTGTTCCAAAGCCAAGGCTGCTCACCATCACCTACTATTGCCTGCCAGTGCTCTTAGGTGATTAGCTCAGCCTGGCTAATTAACCTGGGAACTCTCCAGTTTTTGGCATGCTGCCGTTAACTTAAAAATCTCATTATTCCTTTTTTTTTCTGGAATAGAAAGCCATCCTCCACTGCCCATAAATTTCAACCGAATCTTGCAAATTCATAGCAAAAAAAACTTCCTTAGTTGTGCAGATCCCCGTGGCTTTTATTACTGGATAAATGGCACAGAACATGCGATGAATTGGGGAGGCAAAAGATGCCCAAGTTAATAGTGGTGCACTTGAATTTTTCTTTTCTCAGACTGCATAGGGTTGCTCCATATTTATCAGCTGTGAACTGTTTTCAGGAGTTTGTGCCCTGGCTAGACTGTTTTCTGTTCTACCGGTGAGCACTGGTAAAGGGGACTTTATTGGTGTAGAGGACTCATGATCTTGGGTTAGGGAACTATTCCAACACTGCTGTTACAATTTGAATCTTCTAAATAAGAAATGCCTTAAATTGGCCTGTTTCCTGTGCTGTCAAAAATCATCAAGCTGCTGAAAGTGAGGAAAATCTCTTACATCTTGGTGGGTGGGATGGACTGTGGGACCAGCCCTGGGGACTCACTGGTCCATCACTGGTCCCTCGGTCCTGGCTGATGGGATCAGTGTGGCTGTAAGGAAGCGACCACTTAAGCAAAAACCTGTCAAGAGTGGTAATTCTGTGCTGTTCTGGAAGAAGTTTAAGGTGTACTTTAAAGAGAATGTTACCCCATTTCCCTGTGGGTTTGTGTCGGTCACTAAAGCTGTTTTTTGAGGTGATATCAGAAAGATTTGGGAAGTGCCCACTGAAGGATTTCAGTTACGGAAAAAAAAAGGTCTTAAATTGTGGTAAAGAACTGAGCTGCAGTAGGTGCTGGGGTACAGATGGACATCCCTGCATCCCTGATTTCCTAGGGGCTGATCTTGGAGCCTTTAACTTTGGATTTGCAGACTTTTTAACCTGCTGTTTCTAATCACCAACTTGCCACAGTTGAGACTGAGAACAGAGGCTCAAAATCCAGCCCCTGGCATTGCTTTTCCTCCAACAGTCAGGTCAGAAGGACAAAACTTACTTCTTTTCTCCTTTTTTTTTCACCACAATTCTTCCTTTGTCTGCTGTGAGAGTCCAAGAGCAAATGTCCAAGGAATGCCTCTGGCTGTGTTTGGGATCAGTCAGGTTCCTCTCCCAGCCTCTGGACTGGTTGTCTGTGTCCCCCCTGGTCTCTGTGCCAGACCCACACCTGCATCCACTTGTTCTATTGCAACTTTTCCCTTTAGTTTGGGAGCATTACTGGTATTTTTGCTAAACATCCCACTGTCTTTTAGGGATTTTTTAGGGATACTGCTCCCTTCTTTGAAGCTGCTGCAGCATCTGTTCCAAACCCTGCAGTTGGATGCTGAGGTGGAACTGTAAATCTGCAAATATTCAGAGGCAAACAAATTATTCCCTTTCGATGTGTCAGAGTAGGAGTGGAGGAATCCAAGGAGAAGGTGAACTGAAACACTCTGTTAACTTGCAATCTCAGCTCTTGGAAGGGGAGGTGTAAGGAAGGATCTGCCAGTGGCTGGCTGTAATATTTTTGGATTGCTGCCTGCTTTACTTCCAATGACCCTTTGATTAATTCCTCTGCCTCTTTATTTTTTTTAATGAGCCTATTATGGCATATCTTATTGCAGATGCTGATTGGATCTGGGCTGTGTATTGTGCCATTTGGATGTGGATTAAATGGCACAGATCTATCTGCTGCTTCTCCCCTCTCCCCCTCCCGCCTTAGTTCATCACGTTCAGAATTCCGAGGCTCCACAATGAGAGTCTCAGCCCTCCTGATTGCAGAGGATGTGCAATAGGCTTGAGGAATGTGTACTCAGAGCTTATGATCCTTGGGCAAGCGGGGACTGGGTGATGCATGTGGCTTTCAAGGGACGCTGCTATTCCCATCTGTTAATGGCATTCCGGGCTGGCCGGCTCCCGGAGCGGCGGCTGAGGGATGGGGCAGCCAGGGGACGGATGCTGCTGATCCTCCAGGAGATGGGCCAGGAGAGATCATCCTGTGATTTTTGAAAAGAAAAATATGCAGCAGAAAGCATTGCTTACCCTGCTGTAAAACTGGGGAAGGGAGAAGGGAAGAGACGAAGAAATAAAAGGAAGGACGGCGGGGAAATGGGAGACAGTAATGAAATAAAAAGATGGTTAAAATGAGGGTGGGGTGAGGGTGATGAGGTCGTGGGGGGATACCTGGGAAGCTTGAACAGGAATCCTGTGCAGCAGCACATCCTGGGAGCACGGGGAATACACTGCTCCCTGTGAGAGGGACACTGGCAGAGCGTGTTGGACCTGTGATAAATCCCTGAATAGGGAGAGGGAGAGCCAGTGTGAGTGTCCTCTTGGGATGAGAGCAGTGGAGAACGTGCTCCAAGGAATGTGGGAAGGATCAAGGGCTTCCAGCTGTGCTCTGCACTGGCAGCATGTCAGAGCTGCTGTTATCCAAGTTCCCCAGGAAAATAGGCCAAGTCCAAAAGACCATTTCTCAAAGCGAGAGGAATGATCCCTGTGTGATTCCCTTTTGAAGACACACGTTCATTTTTTGCTGTTCTCTGCTCTCGGACTGCAGATTGGGATGGTGGCCTGGAAGATGACCCTGAAGACACCGGAGTACCCGGAGGGCCGGGATATCATTGTCATTGGCAATGACATCACCTACAGGATTGGCTCCTTTGGGCCCCAGGAGGACCTGCTGTTCCTGAGGGCGTCCGAGCTGGCCCGGGCTGAGGGCATTCCCCGCATCTACGTGGCTGCCAACAGTGGGGCCAGGATTGGTCTGGCCGAGGAGATCCGGCACATGTTCCACGTGGCTTGGGAAGACCCAGACAACCCATACAAGGTAAGGGGGCACAGGAACCAGCAGGGAAACTGCAACAGCCCACAGGAGTCTTATTTGGACACCAGCTCTTCTAATAGAAGGGAGGGTGAGCATTTGTCAGACTGTCACCTCCAAAGTTCTCCTTGGTATCGGATCTGGAACGCTGGAAGTGTTCAAGGCTAAGATGAGTGAGGCTTGGAGCAACCTGGTCCTTTCTAAGCCAAACCATTCCATGATAGGATTTTATGATCTCCCAGGCAGCAGACTGGCATCCAAAAGGAGTTAGTGCTGAGTATTGCACCGTTCCCAGCTTTCAATGGCATCAGCTGCATCTCCAGTGTTGAGAGAACGTTCTTATCACTCTGTGGAATTAAATTCTGCCCCTGTCAAAGCTTCTTTGTGGGGATCAGGAAGGAACTACAGGTGGGATTGGGATGAATGAACTGCTTTTCCCTGCAGGGATACAAATACTTGTACCTGACTCCTCAAGACTATAAGAAAGTCAGCGCCCTGAACTCTGTTCACTGTGAACACGTGGAGGAAAATGGAGAGTCCAGGTAGGAACAAAAAGCTTTCTGTTTGTCCTTGGGTGATGCGTGGCATGTCCTTGTCCTCAGCTGGGACATTCCTTAGGATCCAGGTGCGTGGGAAGCCAAAGCTCTGGGTGGTCAGGGCAGGGAACAGGGAGTTAGGGATTGTGCCTTCTTGACCCCTAGTCGTGGCTGAGGGTCCTGCAGGGAACGATCAGGATGGGTTCAGGATTAAACCAAAGCCTGGCAGGGGCTCTGGAAGAACTGAAGCGGGTGCTGGGTGTGGGGACGAGGGCGTGCCCCTGTGAGCTGGGGGCTCCTCAGGGAGGCTCTGAAGCACGTGCTCAAGTCCTCAGCTTAGCAAGGGCCTGGTGGGAAAGCTGGGAGCCAGTCTGAGGGCAGGGGGTGAGAAGGGAATGGGCAGGGGATGGAGGCAGGGAAGAAGGAAGTGAAGAAAAGGTAAGAGCCTTGTTGTAATCCTTGTTCTTTTCCTTTTTCCCTTTGTCTGCATTCCCTTCCTTTCTTGCCCTTTTTCCTATAATCAGCCTGCTCCTCACGTCCTGTGGGGATGACAGGACACTTTTCCCAGGCATTCCTCTCCCTTGGCATTTCCTCTTGCAGTGCTGCTCCCGTGGGAGCGCTCCATGGTGCTGCAGGATGAGCCCTGCACAGCTCCTGCCTGGGCTTTATGCACATTTCTCCTTGGAACCTTAATGATATTTAGTCACTTTTCATTTTCTTTGTAGCAAACTGATTCAGCAAATCACTGGACCTTGTGACTCAAAGGCTGTCTGTGTCTCCCTCAGGTACAAGATAACAGATATTATCGGGAAGGAGGACGGACTTGGAGTAGAGAACCTCAGAGGATGTGGCATGATTGCTGGAGAATCATCTTTAGCCTATGAAAGTGTTATCACCATCAGCTTGGTAATCCCCCGCTGCTTTCTATTCTTCAAATGTATTGTCTGTTTCAGCTAAAAATCCTGTGATGATATCCCAAACATCCATCTGGGATCAGCCTTCTGGCTGATGGAAATGGGCTCCTGTAGGCTTTGAGCAATGCTCCTGGCACCAGTGCAGGGCTGGGTCCCCTCCACACTCAATTTAAAACACTTCAGTCATTTGGCCTCGTACTTGCTCAGTCTGAAAGTTGCTGCTTCTCTTCTTCTCTTTTTTTTTTAATAAAATACACTTACGTTCAGATCCCGTGTTTTACAAAATAACAGATTCTGGAATTTTCCAGCGAGGGTAGATTTTATGGCCTTGTACTACAAACACACCTAGTTTTATCTCAGTGTTTGAATCGATAGGTTGGGGGCTGTGTGGAGAGACAGAAATCAATGCCATTGCTCTCTTTTTTTTTTTTTTTTTTAAATCTCTTTCTTTTTCCTTTTTTTTCCCCAGGTCACGTGTCGGGCAATTGGGATTGGGGCCTACCTGGTCCGGCTGGGCCAGAGAACCATCCAGGTGGAGAACTCCCACATCATCCTCACTGGCTGTGGGGCCCTCAACAAAGTGAGTCCTTACATTTCAGTCCTCACAGCTCTCAGAATGGAGCTGGGCTTTGTCATGGAATCCTGGAATGGTTTGGGCTGGGAGGACGTTGAAGAGCCTGAGCAGCAGCCAGGGGAAGGAAGGAGGAGAAGCAGCTTTTAACAGAGGTGGTGTGCATGGATTAAATACCAGGAGTGGAGAAGCACGGTGTCCAGGCAGTGCTGAGTGCTGTGAGGGGAAACAGGGCTGTTCCCAGGGTGTGGAAGTCTGTGTTCCAAAATACATGGCCCAGAGTCACCTGAGCTTTCACTCACCCACACCCCTGTGTTGGTTCTGGGAGGCACTGAACCCGAGGAGCTTGGATGCTGATTTTCCAGGCTGGCAATGAGATTTCCTGCTGGAAATCTCAGCTGTGAGCACAGGAGGAATAACTGGGGCTGTCAAAAAGAAAACTTACAGCTTCACTGCTAAAGTGGCTCTTTTTCCCCCCACTCCAGAGGCAGATTTTCTCCCTTGCTGCCCCAAACCCATTAATCCCACAGCCTGAAGCTCCTTGCCTGGTGCAGACATGGCTCCCAGCCCTCTCTGCTCCCATCCCTCTCCCTGAGGGCTTTGTTTCCCTGGAGTTGGGGCTGTGTGCTGTGAGTGCCCTTCCCCATCGAGCAGCTTTGTTCTCAGGCACTCTCAGCACCTGGGGTGGCTGTGCTCCATGGCAAGCTGTGTTTCCAGGAGTGCCTGCCTGACAATGGGAGATAAAGGAAAACAGGCTCTTGTTGAATTATTCCCCTGAATAAAGGGGGCTCTGCAGAAAATGAAGCATTGATCCTATCAACTCTAGGCTGCAGCACCCTCAGTTAGATCTCTTACACACATCACACACACCTGCATCAATGGGAGGAAAAGAGGCATTTGAAGATCCAGCCTTTAAAAAGAAATTGAGTCAGTTTAGTGCTTGCTGAAGTGCAGTGAGTTGCCTGGTTCCAGCTGTCACTTGCTGGGGATCGGGGCCCTGCAGAGTTTCCCAGATGGCAGGGCCAGGCTGTTCAGTTCTCCCCCTCTTCCCAGGTTTAACTGCACTCCCTGCCTGTGGAGTCAATGGTTGTTTTCACAGGACTGGATTAATCTCACTAGATTTTAGGCACTTAAAAATTAAGGGTGTGGACTAAATTAAGCACCTGACATCTGTCAGCAGGCATAGGCAGAAGGAGCAGCTTTCTGGGGGGGATTTATCCCATCCTAAGAATTTCAGTGGGCTGAATAATCCCATGTGTCCTTTGCCCTCCTCTGTGCTCTGTTGGGATGTTTGTGTGTTTGTGTCAGCTCTGAACCTCTACATGCCTAAAGGTGAGGGAGGAACCTGTTGCATCCTATGCAGACCCAACAGTGTTTGCCTGCCCTTGAATCGTGGGAGCTTGGGAGTCCCCACTCACTCCTGGCTGTGTGTGATGTGTCTGCTGCTCCATAGGATCTTCAATTTCCAGTCCCTGCAGTTCTGCTCAGGGCTTCTTGAAGGGATGCAGCTGCAGTTGTGTCCCAGAAATGTGTTTGAAGTAGGGAACTGGTGTCCAGGGCTAGCCTGGAATGTCCAAGCTCAGTCTGGCTGATGCTCTGGAGGATGTGAAGCGAGCAGTGAATGTTCATCCGTTGGCATCCTCCTGCCATGGAGTGTGGATTGACTTCAGACCTACCCTGTTCTCCCTGAAACCTGTTAAACACTTGTCCCTTGGATTTAGAGGGCTAATTTAAATTAGTTTAAATTTTTTGGGGCTAGAGGTCAGGTCACTGCTGGCCAGGGGCCAATTATGCAAAGCCTCCCCTTGTAGGAGTGCAGAGGCTGTTTGGGTGTGGTCTATGATGTGTTCCTGCTCATTCCCAGGGATGAGACTCCAGAAGGGGAAATCTGTTGTAGTTGTTCTGTGTGGGGTGAGTCAGTCTTGGTGCTGCTCATTCCCTTGGAGGAGGTGGGGAGTCAGGGCTGGCAGGGGCTTGAGGAGAGATCATGGCTGAAACAAAGATAAATACACGGCAACTGCCACCTTTAGTTCTTCCCAGTTAGGTGTCAGAGATTTGGGACAGTTTTTGCATTGCTGCCTTTTACATACATGTGCTCCTAGAGGATGCAGGACAAAGCTGACACTTGTGTCTGCAAACACATCTTCAAAATGTCTCCTCTCCGCCAGCAGAATGTGCAGCACAAAACTGTTTCTGCAGCAATGGAGACAATTGGGCTTTCAGAGAGCAGGCAGGGTTTTCTGGGAAGTTGTTTAATTTTATTTTTTTTCCCTGTGAAATGCTGGATTCTTTTTAATTTACAAGGGGAGCAGAGGGGAATGGTGACAAACATTATGTGCAGCCAGAGCCGTTGCTGGTCGTGTTCATTATCATTATGTAAAAGCAGCCTGAGGGTTTAGGTGTAGAGGGAAAGGTCCAGCTGCCAAAGCCAGAGGGTGACCTCTAACTCAGATGATGAGCTCAAGGTCGGTGGCATTTGGAGCTGCAGCTCCTGTTGGGTTCTGGGCTGGGCTCCTCACGTGCCGCCTGTCCCTGTGCCGCTGCTGGTGAGCCGAGAGGCACATCCTGGGGACACACCTGGCTTAAAGGGGATTCTCCAGCCCCATTCCCTGGCAGGGCTGGCAGGAAACTGCACGAGGTGTCCCTGTGCTGCTGATGAAGCTGTCTTTGTTTGTCCTGGGGAAGGAGCCGGGGAAAGGTGCGATGCTCCGCGGTGCCAGCGCAGGGGACACGGGGCCGTGTTTCAGCTGGGCCCCTTTTGTCTCCCCAGTGCATTTCAGCAGGGGGTGGAGAGGTGGAAATGCCATTTCCTTGCTCTCGGTGAGCGTGTGCCGCGCCTGTGCCGAGCCCGCTGACCCCCCTGCAAATTGAAATAATGATAATGCGCGTCTCCTGACTGCATCAAAGTATCAGCACATCAAAAGCCAGGAGGCATGAAATGCAAATGATAAAGTGAAAGCAGATGGATTGTGCATGATCGCCTGATGCCCAATGAATTTTAAAAGATGCTGGTTCACATGGGGAGAGGGGCTGAAATAAACACGTTATCCCTGCAATTTTTTTTCTTTTTTTTTTTTTTTTTTTTTTTTTTTTTTTTTTTTTTTTTGTTCTTGCAGCTCACTCCTGACAATATTTTTTCACACTTCAGCGAGCAGCCACTCCATCTCCCTCCCTCCCTTCCCTCTCTTTCTCTCCCTCTCTCTCTGTCGCTGTCTCTACCTCACACACGTCTCGGGTCATGTCGCCGCAGCTCCGGTGGAAATAATAAGATATAAACCACGAGGTTGTTATTTGCATAGAAATAGCATGGAGCCCCAGGCAGCATGGGAGAAGGACACAGAGATCATTTGTCTAAAATTTTAATGAAAACTTTTGCTGAGGCAGAGATTTTTTGAATTTTTTTTTTTTAAGTTCCCCTGCCTCCTTCTTTTTCCACCCCCAAACCTTCCTCCTCCTCCCTCACTCCCTTCCCTCGTCATAACCTGAGCACGGGGTGGTTTCAAACGTGATGTGCTGTGCCCTGCACCAGCACCTGGGTTTTCTTTTTAATGGAAGTGAGACCAAAGAGCCTGGCATTCCCAATTCCTGCTCTGCTTATGTGGTTCAAGCTTCCAGGGCTACATTCCGTTTCAGTCCTCCCAAGGATGTTCCAGAGTCTGCTACTGACCTATTTTTAATCAGTTTGCTCCTCCTTGTCTTTTGTGTTTAAAAGAAATCCCGTCTTGGAGACTGTTGTGTTAATGGAAACAAATAGTGGCTTTCAGTCACATTTTCCCTGCAGATGCATGTTCTAGGCTTTTCCTAAGGGAAGCCAGGTTTAGCTGAGACTTCCAGGAACTGCTCCAAGCAGGATTCACATCAGTTTGCTATGTAGATGTTCAGCCAGGCTCTCAAACAGTTCCTTTTGAGATAGTGATGAAGAGCTGCCCTAAAGCCCCATCCCTCCTGGAGGTGATGGAATTCTGACCAGCACTGGTTTATTTCCTCTCCCTCCTGTTTTAGCTTTATTTTCCCCCAAACTCTCTGGTCTTGACTTGCCTGAATCATCAGGCCCTGTGCACCCCATGGTTTGCTCAGAGCATCCCAGAGTACCAGGGATGAGCTGGACAAATCCCACCTGCCAGGAGTCTGTGCAGGGAGAGGCAGGGAAGATGAGGGGTCAGAAACTGAAACGTGAAACATTCAAGGCATGGTTCATTTCCCAGCCTGCAGCCAACCACCTGCCTGGTTGTGGGGTGACATTTTTGACCAGAATGGGTCCAAAAAAAAAGTGTTGTTTGGTCTTGTTGGATTCCTTCGCATAAGGCCAGAAGAGAATATCTTTGTATTTTCAATTCAGTACTGAATTGTGCTGCAGAACTTTTTGGATGCTCTGGGATTCACGTAACAGGATGAGACAACAGGTCAGGGCTGCTCAGGGGGCTGTGCCCGTGTGAGAGAGGCCTGGGCAGCTCTGAGGCTCCCTGGAGGAGCTCAGTCAGGAACAGGAGGCTCACGCAGGCTGGGCAGTGATTGCCAACAGTAATATTTACCCTTCAATTTCACAATCTGCAGAAATAAGTAAAAGCCCTGTGAGACTGATGCTGTTTGGGGTTTGTACTGTGGAAAGCTCTTTTTTTTTTTTTTTTTTGAGATTCAAGGCAGGGATAGCTCAGTATCTGCTCAAGATGACTCCAGTCTTGGGATTAGATCAAAGCAATCGTGTGAGAGCAATCATGTGAGTTAGAACAGCAAGTGCCAGCCCTGTCATTCAAAGAAGCATTATAATTATTAATGCATGATATGAATCTGTCTGTAGTGGCACAGCAGGACTATTAGGAAGATCTGGATGGGTGCAGGGTGTTGGAGAATGCTAAGCAAGGAGGGGTGGGAAATGTCAACCAGAAATCAACACTCACCAGCGTCAAGTGTTGGTTCCTCGTGTGGAGGTTGGAGCTGCCCAAGGTTATCCCACTCTTGGGAAGCAGGAGAGACCCCTCTGCTCTGCCCTGGGTGGTTGTGGCAGTGGAGGTGGTGAGAACAAGGGTGGTTTTGTGGTGGAGGTTGGGTTCTCCAGCTCCCAGAGCTGCCCCAGGACCGTGGTGCTGTTGTAGGTGTCCCTGACGTGGGTCACTGGCTCAGACCCAGCAAAGCTAGGCTCATTCCTTTCTTTCCCTGCCAGTGAGAGGCTTTTGGTGCTGGATGGGGTGTCCTTGGTGGCACTGCTGGTGGCACACAGGTCCTTGCTCTGTGTGGAGCAGTGGATGCAAGCAGGATGGATGCCTGGGCCTCAGTGCAGATAAACAACCACCACCCTCCATTGCTGCATTTTCGTTTTAATTGCCTTTCTTTAAGTGGTGATATTTGTGTATTGTTCCCATTAGCGACAATTTACGTTCCAGGCATGGCATTATCAGTCCCTTGATGTTTGCTTAGGGAAGAAAGTCTAATAGATTTTTGTTGACTTTTTTTATTCTCCCTCCTTCTATCATTTTTAATACGGGTCTTGCTCAGTTTATCTGTGTGGGTGGGGACTCTGTGTGTGTTTATTCCTTCTGAACAGGAGTTTAGCATCGTGGCCCTTATTCTGCCTGTCCACATCTCTTCCCCAGGACTGTATCCCAGCTCCTGGGGGTCCTCCAGGGTGTGTTCTCACTGGAGCATTAACTCTGCTCCCCAATGTTTCACAGGAGCTGAACTTTTCAAACGTATCCCCAAATAACTGCTCCTGACCATCCCTCTTGGGATGTCCCCAGTGGACATCGGGGTGACCTGCCCGGGGTCTTTTCTGGAGAAATTCCCTGTGATTCTGGACACATGATGGGAACTACAGGAACAGCACTGGAGAATTGCAACATTTCTCACACTGGAAAGTGAACAGAGTTTCACTGTCCTGGTGAAAGAGGTCCCTGCACTGCAGCCTGTGCCCCGGGGGTCTCCCAGTAACAGGGTTCTCTGGGGTCCAGAAGGTGACGAAGGAAATGACCAAGATCTTTAAGTTGGAGACAACCGTTAATATTGTTTATGGGGTTCATCTCTGGATTAGGGAACCCCTGGCTGAGATAGGTGGGATTTATGGGTGTTGGCACCATGTAGAATAGGGGCTGTAATTTTAGTTTGCAAAGTGTATTGAGTCCTTTTGATTTACCACTGACTGAGGGAGTGACCTTGAGCAAAACACACGCAGGGAGAGGAGAGAGGGGCACGAGGGTTTTGACAAGGCATTTTTCATTTGGAAATGCCACTTCACTGGAACTGGAGCTCTTCAGGAAAAAGTATCAGTTTGGATGAGCTTCTCCTCTGGAATTTTTTGGCTCAAATGAAAAGTTGTTCGGTTTTTATTTCCCAGCTGCCTTTTCTTCCCGAATTAATTTTTATTTTTAATACATACAGCAAATATTTTAGAGCTCATTTGGAGCCTGTCTGATCTCAAGTCTGTAGTTCAGATACCAAGATTGCAAGACTTGATTTTTCTGCTGCAATTTTCCAAAATCCTCCTCAATAACCGCAAGGTAGAAAAGCCTTCCCACCACAAATGTGTGATGCTGCAAACAGAGAGAGCCTCTTGTGTGTGTGACCAGCTGTGGAGCCCTGCTCGCTCTGTATCTGGGAGGGGTGTTGGGATCTCCAGGCAGGAGCTGCAGTTCCATGTGCACCTGGATGCACCTCGCCCTGCTCCCTGCGAGGTGAAGTGCAATTGCTTTTTCCCCCCTTTCCCCTCTGATCTCAGCAAATGAAAGCAGGGAAGGCCTCCACCAGCAGGACCTGCCTGTGGATTTGCAGTCAGGAGCCATCCCCAATAACCATCAGGCTGTCAGCTCCCCACCTCCCCCCAGCTCCCACCTCCCCCATCATTCACCAAAGGGAAAAAAGAGCCGGAGCCGCAGCTTGAAATATATCATGCAATAGTGTATCATGAATTTCTTGTGAATCACATTGGAGAAGCAGGTTTATTTATTTCCAAGACTCTAAATCAATACAAAGTAGGTCTCTTAGTTCTGAAGCTGGGATGGAGTGGGAAAAAATGAGCCCATTGTACTCTTAAAACTTTGGGGAAAGGAGATGACAGCTATATAATTCCATTTACCAGGCACTAGGGGCTTTAATGTGAAGGTGACAGGGAGCTCTTTGTGCATTTAGAGCACCATATCTTCTAAATAAAAGATCTGTAGACTTGATAGTGGAGTATAGCTCTGCCTTTAATAATCTCCAAGCATTAGACCGAGCCAATCTGTTCCCAAGTCAGGAGGGTCCCCCACCGAACGCTCGTAAATTAGAAGTGCAGGAACTGCACGGATTCAGGGATTAGGAATGCAAGAATGGCAGAGAGGAGCTGTCTGTGCTCCCACTGCCAGGCAGAGGGGCTGTGCATTCGGGAAGGGCTCTGTGCCCAGCTGGACTCTCTTCCCTCTTGCCGCTTTTCCCCCTCTAATACATGATCCACGTGGGGGAAGAGCTGGAAATGAGCACTGAGCTCTGTCGAGGCTTGACTGCACATAATAGCAGTCAGGTTTGAAGTTCCTACATTGTGTTCCTACATTTTTCCTGATGAGACATTCATTCCCATCATTTCTGCCTGTTTATGAAAAATAGGCTATTTATAGGACGTGCATATGCCTCTTCTGCTTCATGTTTCTGGCAGACAATATAAATTGTGGGATGGGAATTGTAATTATTGAAATTATTTGGATAAAAATCTGGCACTTATATTTGATATAAACACATGATATGCTCGGAATAATAACAGCACTTATGTTACATAGTGATTCCCATTCAGGCCCTCCAAGCTGTCATGTTTTCAGGTCTTTCATCCTGGGTGAAACAGATGAGCCAACCCAGCCCTCAGCCAGCCCAGCTTTGCAGGGAATGTCCCCAGCTCTCCAGCAGCTCAGGTTCTGAGAGGAGAAAGCAGCTGCTCAGTGCAGGTTGGAGTGCTAGAAAATTATTGATATGCACAGGACGGGCCTATAAACCTGCTGAGGACCATCCTTTAGAGGCTGTAGGAATCCTGGCTCTGCTTGCCAGAAGATCCTCTGAAGTAAGAAGAAATGTGGTTTCCTAATGGGTTTTTGGAAGATCAGATGAACTCAGTGTTGGCAATACTGCCCAAGTGTTTTGAAATATTTTGAAACTCTTCTCTGAGGTAACAAATGACAGGACAAGAGGAAACGGCCTCAAGCTCTTCCAGGGGAGGTTCAGGTTGGACATGAGGAAGAATTCAGTCACGGAAAGAGTTTAAGGTCCCTTCCCACCCGGATCATTCTTGGATTCCACAATCCTCCTGAATCCCCTGAGCGCCCAGTGCCGATCTGGGGCTGGAGCGGCTCGGGCTGTGCCGAGGACAGGGTGGATTCAGAGCTCACGTGTCCCCCCTCACCTGCAGAGGTGCTCACCTGTGCACATCCAGCTCCCCCAGCTCCCGGATCACTCTGCTCAGAGCAGCTTTTCCCTGCAGCTGGGCCCCTGTGCCCCTGGCCCCGGCGGGTCCGTGCGGCGCTGCCTCCGTCCCGCACCCGGATCTCCCAGGCGCTGCTGGAACGGCTGGAGCGCTCGGGAGAAGGAGCTGCGTGTTTATCTTCATCTCCAAAAAGGGATTTAAGGGCGAGAGCAGTGGTATATTAGGCTGTTTCATTGCCTGTCAGCAGTGCTAAACCTGAGCTGTCTGCAGTGTCTCCAGATCAGCAGGAGCAGAGCCCATTTTGCATGTACATACGTTTGCATTAGTTCAGAGAGGGGGAGTTTAAATCCTCTTTATTTTTATTTTCCTCTGTGGGAAGCGTTTAGCTAGGCTTGTGTCTGGCATCTGGAGGCCCAGGCTTTTCTTTTCCTTGAACCTAAATCTATGCTGCTGTCTTCCCTTCCACGGCTTTGCTTGGCACTGATTTTGCTAGAGGAGGAGGAAGGTGTTTGAGCTCAGAAGGGAGACCCAGGAACATCCCTGTGCTAAAACACGCACTGAAATCTATATTTTGGGGTTAGTTTTGTGACATCTGTGCCTCGGTTTCTTCTGTACATAAACCTTGAGTGGCATCTGCCAGCTCGTCTGTCCCCAAAATGAGCTGTGCTGGGCGTTTGGGGGAGGCCAGGCTGTCTGTGTGTGTTTGAGGGGGTTTTTAAGATCCAAATGAAGCAGGTGTGTAATGTCCTCTGTCTGTTAGAAAGACTCAACCCATAAAAATAACAAACGGCATGTATTTGCTAGAATGTCAAAGTTATGAGTTTATTTTGTAATGATGTGCTCCTGCCTTCATGAGGTAAACTGGCCGTGGCAGAGGTGTTATTAGTAATATGGAGTCAGTGGAGCAGAAAGCCGAGTGACCGAGAGATCAGTGTATCAGTCAGGGAGAGGGCAAATGGGAAGAGACAGCAGGAGAATGAGAAAAGAGCTGCGCTGCCCAGCCTCAGATTAGAGATGGAGCTGTGCAAGAGAATGAGGAGCCCCAGCCAGCTTCTGGCCAGCCTCTCAAAGCAGCTGCTGGGCCTTTGTCTGGGTTTTTTCCCCTGTTATATGTCCACCCTACAGTTTTCTTGGAGCAATTTGGGATTAGTGAGCTGAGCTGGGCTCAGCACTCAGGAGCTTTGGTCACACTGCTGCTTGGGGAAGGCAAGTGGGAAAACTGCCTCAGTTTCCCCACTTGTGTCACTCTCCTTGGGGACCATAGAATCCAGAATGGTTTGGGCTGGGAGGAACCTTAAAGATCCAATTCCACCTCCCCGCCATGGGCAGGGACATCTTCCACTATCCCAGGTTTCTCCAAGCCCAGTCCAACCTGGCCTTGGACACTTCCAGGGATGGGACAGCCACAGCTTCTGTGGGCACCCTGTGCCAGGGCCTCCCCACCCTCCCAGGGAACAATTCCTTCCCAATATCCCATCCAGCCCTGCCCTCTGTTTGCTAGGGATCACTGTTCAGAAGCTCTTACCTGCACACAGGGCTTGGGAAGCTGTGTTGTGAGAGGTTTGCTCCATCCTTGTGTGCCCAAGTGATCCTGAGGTGCTGCAGGGATGGGTTTGTGCGTACCTCCTTAGCCAGCACCTCCTGGTCACATCCCAGCACTGATGGTTTTTCCTTCCCCAGGTGCTTGGACGGGAAGTTTACACCTCCAACAACCAGCTGGGAGGGATCCAGATCATGCACAACAACGGGGTGACACATGGCACGGTCTGTGATGACTTTGAAGGCGTCTACACCATTCTGCAGTGGCTTTCCTACATGCCAAAGGTAATTCCTGGGCCTGCAGAGCTCCAAGGTGCCACTGCTGGCTTTGTTTGCAGGGTTTTGGGAAAGGGGGCTCTCACTTCCTTCCATGTTTTCCTTTCCCCTTAGAACGTACACAGCCCTGTTCCTGTCCTCAAAGCCAAGGATCCTATAGACAGAACCATCGACTTTGTTCCCACCAAGACCCCCTACGATCCTCGCTGGATGCTGGCTGGACGCCCCAACCCAAGTATGGCCAGGAGATGCAGCAACTCTCATCTCGTTTCTAGGCTGTTTGCCAGATGTCTGCAACCCAAATATATTTCAGATTCTGTAAAATAATTAGTTCTAGGCAACATGAATCTAATACATAAATATTTATCTGTAATAATATTAATATATAATATTATTTATACATTATATCTAAAAGTAGCATTTAAATCCTGAGTGCTCAAGGCCACCTCCAATTAATGCTTTTATAGATGATATATTTACTTAGAATAGTTACTTTTGTGGATTTTTTTTTTATGATTTAGAGGAAAGTCCATCCACAAAGGGTCTGTATGCTAAAGGAATCACAACATTCCTGCAGATCTCGGGGAGTTGTTGTGTTGGCACCGTTGGGGTTGTGCAGCCTTGTGTAGCTACAAGCTGCAAACTGGGTGACCATTACTCCTGCTGTTATTAATGAGTTTGGGGGGCTAAAATGAGATTTGTGATAAACTAAGTTTTCTGGTTTTGGATAATATTTTTTCATCATCTCTCAAGCAATTCATCCAGCTGTCTGGGCGCCGCAAACGCCGGCTTCCAAATCGAGTGACTTCAGATTTTAATTTAGTGGAAGCGTTAAGGAAAGCAGATGATTCCCTGTGATAAGTTAAAGCAGATATCTCCTAGGTGAAAAGTTAAAGCCATTTATTAGAGGAGATATTGCCGTGATATTCTTCAAACTGACGCCCGACACGAGGCCGGAATCTAAACGATCAGCTTTGGGCTCGCGATAAAGAGATAATTTTGAAATGGATGGTCACATTTTACAGTGGGGCCACAGAGGCAAGGAATGTAGAACACAGTAATTACAAGTTTGGGCTTGATAAAACACTCTCCATCCTGTTTAAGTCAGCAGAGGTTAGCGTGCTTGGATCTCCACTTTTTAATTGGTTTTGGACTTGGGTTTGCAGAAGCAGAGGTGCTTGTTCAGAGGAAAGAGTTCCTCGGGAGCTCTGTGCCGAGGGGTGAAGCTGGGAGGGATTTGGGGTTTTGGGGGGATTTTTTTGTGGGTTATTTTCATGCAGAGCTTCCTAAAGCCCCAGTGCAAAGCAGGTGCCCCCAGAGAGTTGTGATTTCTCTGATTGACTCTAAAATATAACTGAAATTTTCATATTTAGTTCCTGGGTTCCTTCAGCTTTCCTTCTTTCAAGGAAAGATTAGGCAGGATCAAGAGAAGAATATGAGATAAGTTTTAAAATAGAAATAGGTAATTTGAAAACCGTCTTTAATGATTTTACTGCCTTTTGACAAATGTTTGCAGTCTTGAAAAAAGCAGAGTTATTTATTTAAAAGCATGGGAAGTCCCTCTGCTCTCCGAACCCCATCGTTTAACAATAAATGATGCTTTTGCTGATAAATTGCTGTCTTTATGCAGACTAGGAAATGAAATAAGACATGATGGCTGAAGGCAGACAAATGCTCAGCTGTCTAATGTTCCCTTGTATTGTCATCTATTTAAAATTAAATAAATAAGAAGACAGTGCCATGCTCTCCAGTTGGCATTTTTAAGCAAGTTTGAGTTGCTGCTTTGATATTCTGTTTTCTTTCTTCCCTCTCTCTTTCCACCTTTGACATTTCCCTTTTTTCCCTTCCCTTTAGATCAGAAAGGGCAGTGGCTGAGTGGGTTCTTCGACCATGGGTCGTTCCTGGAGATCATGCAGCCCTGGGCACAGACAGTCGTGGTGGGGAGAGCAAGGTAAGTTCTGAGGGGTGTTTTAGACAATTGTAGAAATCCAGTTTGGACTACGCTTTGCATTTCTCTAGAACACGACATGCTGTGATTATTTCTCTTTCTATGTGTGTATGTATCTATCTAATAGAAAGAGTTGGAAAGAAAGGGATGAGATGACCTTTAAGGTCCCTTCCAACACAACCCATTCCATGGCTCTGTAACTCTATAATTTAAAGGCTTCCAGGCTAAGCAGTGTGCCAGGGGTGGAAATCAATGATTTGGCAAAGCCAGAAGCTCTCTATCCATGCTCAGCTTCACTTGCAGTTCCTTTCTTCTGACAAATTCCAAGTGGCTCTGGACCCTCACACAGCAGGGATATATAACACAAATGAAACAGACTCCTTTCAAAAGCAGTGGCACTTTGAAAAAAACAAATATGAATGTATTCTTCTGGGATTGTTACTGTAAGTGCTGCCAAAACTCATCTCTTGTATGTATGTTTGGAATATGTGTGCTGTTGGCTGTAAATTGTCTTTTATTATTCTATGGCAACTTGTCCAGGGACACACTATAAAACAAGATGTAGCATCTTCATGTGCTAGCCTGATAAAATTTATATGAAGTATTATGGAAAACAGAAGTTGTTTTGAGCTGTTTTCAAGTTCAATAAATAACTGTAATACTTGGATAAAGATGTTCTTTATTAGGTCACATGGGCCCTAATATAGAAGTTATAAGTTACCGATTTAAGACGGCTTCTGCAATTACGGGGTTCCAGCAGACTCTTAATCATAGGGAATGGGAATATTTCCAGCCCCTCAGTGCACATGGGCCCTGTCTCTTCCCTGCCTGTTCGTGTGTCATCAGCTTGGGGTGGCTGGGGAGGGAGCGGGGGCTCTGCTGGGGCTGTCCTGGGAGCGCGGAGTCGGCGTTGCCGGCGCATCCACGGCTTTTGTGTTCAGGAGGGCTTGGATCGCCTGGGGGGCAGAGCTGGGCATCCTCCCTGCTGCCTGCACTCCTGCCCATCCCTGACCCTTCCCACCTGGCAGTCACCCTGCAGCAGCGGATCTGGGGAAAACACGGGAAGTGTTTAAAGTCCCTCCCAAGCCGTTCAGGGATTCTGTGATTTTCCATCAGAGACCATCAGAACCAAAATCTGGGTGATGGCAGCCGAAGGGCAGTGGGCACATGCATTTATCATTCAAAATCTGGGTTAGGTTTGTTCTGTTTAACTGTCAGTGGGGAATGTGCTCATTTTTGGAATAGATTTTGCTTTGAGATCTGTGACCTCTCTGGAGCTCTCCAGCCTCGTGCCTCACCTCTGCAAAAGGCCAGAACGCTGCTCCAGCCATTTGCCTCTCCTGGCTGTTTGGATGTGAATCGGAAAAACCATCTCACTGTGTAGCAGCAGGAGTAGGAATTGTGTGTGTCTCACCTGTTTGCAGGCTGGGAGGAATACCTGTAGGAGTGGTTGCCGTGGAAACGAGGACGGTGGAGCTCAGCATTCCCGCTGATCCCGCAAACCTGGACTCGGAGGCCAAGGTGGGTGGGTCGTGTGCTCCTGTCCCTGCTTGTCCTGTGGCACTGATGTGCAGCCATTCCTGGTGAGCTGGGAACGCCTGGCAGCTGCAGGGAGCAGCCCCTGGGCTGGTGTGTGGCCGTTCCTACAGGAGACACATCCCCAGCAGTGCTGCTTCCCCCAGGACTCAGGGGAGGGGCAGGGATTAGGGTCCAGGAGATGTGACAAGCAAAAATCACTTCCCTGCTCTCTCGCTGTGACTGGAGCGTTTCATGGCCTTCCTGCTCTGGCATTTTGCTGTTCCCCTGCCTGATTTCACAGCCCTGGCCCTGCTTCATCTCTCCGGGGTTTTCTCCTCTCCGTGTCCTTTTCTTTCTCTTCTCCTTCCCCTCCTTGCAGCATCACAGTGTCAGGCTTTCCATGCCATCTCTTTTCTTAAATTAGTGCTAATTAGCTAAATTAGTGGGAGTGCTGCTGTTGAAGTTGGTGACAAAAAGATTGTCCCAATTTTCCTATGGCCAAGCAGATCCTACACATTTCACATGCCATGTTCCTCGTTGCTTATCCCACATTACAGCTCCTGTTGATTTTTCTATGTTTTAACCCTTCCATTAATGTGCTTCAAGGCCTGACAGTGGATTTTTCTTCCCTCCAGATAATCCAGCAGGCTGGGCAGGTGTGGTTCCCTGACTCTGCCTTCAAAACAGCCCAGGCAATCAAGGACTTCAACAGGGAAAGGCTGCCCCTGATGGTCTTTGCAAACTGGAGAGGCTTCTCTGGGGGAATGAAAGGTAAGCAGCAGCTTGGTGCTGTCCTGGGGCTGGTTTGTGTTGGCTGCTCAGGGCACCACAGAGTGCTGTTTGAAATTTTGTGAAGTGCTGAGGATGTGAGATTGATACTATAAAATTTAAAGAAGGAAAAGGTTAGACCAGGAGAAGTTACAGGAGCACTGAGCTGGTGGAAGTTCTCAGGGTGGCAGAGGCTGCTGGGCACAAGGCAAAGCCTTTGAGTTTGCAGATGCAAAGGTGGGAGGTGGCAAAAAGATGGCAAAATTCCCTCTGGAAAACACCCATTGCCTTTGGGGGTGGATTCTGCTCCCTGTGCTGCTACTGCACTCCCTTCATGAGGTGCTCTTCCAGCCACACAACTCGCTGGGAAGCTGTTGATGAAATTTTACCTTATTTATTTACCTTATTTAGTCCTTAAATATTGTTTTGCCTTAAAATGGCAGATCTGGCCTTGCTGGGTTCCTCAGAAACTGAGTTTTAGCTTTGGAGTTGGGTGGAACAGGCAGCCCGAGGATGTTAATATTTATATTGCATATCCCAACTTATTCCAGCCAGCTGGCAGGAGGAGGAGGGAAGGACAGAGCCACTGCAGTTTGCACCTTGCTCCGTGCATTTTCCAGCCTCCTGCTTGCTGCTGGTGTCTCCTGACACTCTCGGTGTCCCTTGGGGAGTTGTTTGCAGTTTTGGTTTCAGTGCTGGCTGAGGATTATGCAGGGAGGGAAAATAAACAATTATGCCACCCCTCAGTGCACACAAACACACTGCCAGGAGCCGACTGCACTGTGGGTAAAATGACTCCAAAATTGTGTGTAATGAGTAGGAAAAGATTAGAGACAGCTCTTGCTATGCTGAAAATTGACATTAGTGAACGGGGAGGAAAAAAAAAAAAAAAAAGAGGGAAAAAAAGAACCCCCCCTCTTTCCTATCAGCCTGGGAGGTCTGATTCCTGCCGTAAAATAAATAAATAACGCCCTAAATAAAGGCAGCTCGTGGTGGTGGTGGTTTCCCCAACGAGCTCTCTCCGTGGCCAGAAGGCTCCTGAGCATAATGCAAAATTAAATTATAAAAAGCTGGCTGGAATATTCCGGCGGAGGAGCCATTTGGCAGGGGTTTATTTGGGAGAACCGGAGGTGACCCGCGACGGGGAGCCATCAAGCGTGAAATTCCCTGGAAATTAGCACCAGGGTCCTGGGCTCGGCAGGGAGGGTTTGATCACATGCAAATCCCCCCGGTGTTAAACCGCCGCGCGCCGTCGGGGGCTCCTGTTCTACCTCTCCCTTCTGCCCGGGACAGGTTATAAATAACAATAAAAAAAGAACATCAAACAGTTCAGCCGGGTGAAAAGGCCGGTTTGGAGCTCGGGTTGCCTGGGTGCTGAGCTGTGGTGGTTGTGTCTGGGATGGGTTATGGGGTGTCTTGGTCCCGTCTGATGTTCCAGCCAGGCTGCTGGGATGTGCCCCAGCTGCAGAGGGGCAGGGAGGGCTCTGAGTGCCAGGGTTTATACACACAGGGAGATGGGGACACCTCCAGCAGGTCCCTGTGGGGGGAACACTGGGCTCAGGGCAGCAGAGAAGGGGACAGAGCTCTGTGGGCACTGCCCACCCTCCTGCAAACCCAGCCCTGCTCTGCTGGGGACATCCTGCAGCTCATCTGCCTTGCAAGTGGCTGCTCATGGAACCCCAGACTGGTTTGGGTTGGGAGGGACGTTAAAGAGCATCTCATTCCACCCCCCTGCCATGGGCAGGGACACCTTCCACTAGGCCAGGTTGCTCAGATTAGGCTGTGGTTTAAATTAATACAGGAATTTTGGCTTGGAGCACTGTGGGGACCCTTTGGAAGTCAGGGTCAGGAAGGAGAATGCTCCTCAGCAGAGTTTACAGCCAGCTCTGGGAACGCCAAGGGTGGCTCCAGTCCCAGGAGCAGCAGCAGCTCCCCTGGCCTAGGTTGAGTGTGAAGGGAACCAGCACTTGGTCTTATTTGATAATAAATATTAGGGTTTAATCAGTTATTCAGTCAGGATCCCAAGGCTGCTGGGACATTCCAGGACAATGCAGTGCTGGGTTGCAGGGTCCCAGAGGGAGCAGCTGTGTGCACGGAGGGGTGAAGTTCATCCTCCTGGAAGGCTGATCCCAAAAGATCCCCTAGGCACAGAAATACTTCCCTGACCACCTGCTGGCACCTAGGAAATAAAATCCTTTCCTGATGCCACCTGGTAAACCTGAGGGAGGTTTAGAGCTGTGAGAAAGCATCAAGTTCCCCCAATTTCTCTGCTCCTCCTCCCTCTGCCCTGTTCAAACAATTAGTGCTGCTCTTCTCTGCACTTCACCTGAGTAAAATATATACCCATGGCAGGAGTGAAAAATGTATTGCTAATTACACAATTATTTTATTATGTAGCACTAGTAAAAAATGTCTAGTAAAGAATTAATTCAGTTAAAATAATTTGAATCAAGCAATTATTTTCTTAACACTAGAATTAGCTGAAAGTACTTCAAGTGGTTTATTACTAGCACTACATAATAAAATAATTGTATAATTAGTAATAAATTTGTCACCCCTTTTGAGTTCTTTTCTTTGCCCAGGACAAAGGGAAAGGTTGGAGTTTTGTTTGGTTCTCAGTCCTCACTGTCTCTGCTGGGATTTATGGTTATTCCCAATTAGAGGGAATAAATTGTTCTTCCCTTTGTCAGCATTTGATATCTCTTAAATAACATGAAATTCCTTTTCTTGGTGTTTGGGCAATGACCTTGGGAATGAAATGGAGAGATCTTATCAGTGCCCATGGTACTAATATATATTTATATATATTTGTTTGTGTGTATATATATATATAAAAAATATAGAAGAGTGTGTGTTTCCCAAAGAGTTGATTGCTTAATTATGTTCAAGTTAATGCTGAACAACAAAATGAACACCAAAAGGAGGGTTAAATGGCAAAGGGACCTTGGCTGGAGTCTCTTTCTTCCCCAGAAATGAGGCTTTTCTCGAGGGATAGAAGGATTTTTAGATGAATCAAAGTGCTTCCAGGCTGTTCCTACTGCAGCAGGTGTGAGGTGCATTAATGCAGCTCCTTAATTTTCTCTGCACTGGTATTTTAATGGCCAGAAAAAATGAGGCAAACTGGGAGGGTCCGAGCAAAGAACCCGAATGATGGAGGGGGTTGGAAGAGAGATGAGGGATGGGTACCTGTCGTGTCTGAGGACAAACCCCACTGAAAATCCTCCTGCTGTTTGTAGTGAGCCTGAAGGAGTGCAGGCATTATGTAGGGTGGTACAAGGGGTAGTGACATGAAATTAATGGGGAGGGAGGGGAAGTTTGGCTGAGTTCTGAGGGAAATCTCATCTATTTGGCTGTGGAAATGCCCCTAAAGAAGCAGTAGATTTATTGTTTGGGGTTTCTAAATGGGAGCTTTCAAAAGCACTGTGGAAGAACAGGTTCTGTGTGAACAAAGAGGTGGGCTAGATGAGCCTAATAACTATTTTTCATTTCTTGTATTTTGATTTAATACTTCTAGATATAATTATATGTAACAAAATATATATATTCAAGAGTGCCTGTTTCCATTACAAACTGTACCCATTAGGAACTATATCATCTCATAGAAATTCTTCTGCCTTCCCTTTTTCTCTTTTATTTAAATCACCTTTGGGGCTGATATTTTCAATGTACTGTCTTTACACAGTGGAGTTGTTCTTATTAATTTTGAGCAAAATGCCTTAAACAAATTTTAATGGAAGAAGAGCAGAGTGCTGTTCCCCATCCCTCCCCACACACGTTTTTATGAAGATCTGGAAAAGCTCTGCTGCCCTTAGGTGCGTTTTATTCACACTACATGAGTTGTGGGAGAGGTCCAGGGTAGTAAGTCTGAAATTGGGCAGTACAGACATACCCAGGCTGATTTCCCAAACTGTGGGAATGCTCGTGGGCTCAGGGATGGATCATTCCCAGGGCACCTGGTGTAGAACTGAGGACCTGCAGCCCTGGAATAGATGTGATTCAATGGAAAGTCACCAGACTGGATTTCCAGAGAGGAGGTCCCATGCCTGGGAGCAGGAGTGATGTGGGAGCATCCTGCAGGCTGGAGAGGACGGGGGGAATGGCCTTAGCCTGAAGGAGGGTAGATTTAGATGGGATGTCAGGAGAAATTCTTCCCTGTGAGGTTGCTGTGGCCGCCCCTGCATCCCTGGAAGCGCCCAAGGCTGGGGCACCGATGAACTCTGATTCCAGGCCGCGTGTCCTTGTCCCAGCCACGTCTGACCATCTGTGTGTCCTGTCCCAGACATGTATGACCAGGTGCTGAAGTTTGGGGCCTACATCGTGGACGGTCTCCGGGAGTACCAGCAGCCCGTGCTCGTCTACATCCCGCCCCAGGGCGAGCTGCGGGGCGGCTCCTGGGTGGTCATCGACCCCACCATCAACCCCCGGCACATGGAGATGTACGCTGACCGGGAGAGCAGGTACGGCTCCCCCTCCCTGCAGTCACCAGCCCAGCTCCCTGAGGGCTGGAACGCTTTCCATGGGGTTGGACGCTCCCCAGCTGGAACCTCGTGTGCGTTTCTGGCCCGGATAAACCAGAGCTAGAAGTTCTCTCTTGGTTTTGTCTCCCTCCCTGTTCTCTTACTTTTCACGCACGTTGAACCGTTGTGTTCTGTGGGTGGTGACCTGAAGGTCAGGTGCAGAAAGTGCCTTTCTTTTCTGTTTTGCAGAGGAGGGATCCTGGAGCCGGAGGGGACGGTGGAGATCCGCTTCCGCAGGAAGGACCTGGTGAAGACGATGCGCAGGGTGGACCCGGTGTACACCCACCTGGCCGAGCGCCTCGGTACGTGGCACACCCTCACAAGGGGCACTGGGGCCTGGGGCACCCCTCACAGACGGGCACTGAGGCATTTGATCAGAGCCATTTCCATTTTTATTTCCTCTTGTCTGACTTGGGAGGAAAACCAGATGAGAGCACTGCATGTGTGTGCACGTGAGATGATACCCACATGTGCTCAGCATACCCAGGGTGTGTAATATAGTGGTTTTTTGAGCTGATTTCTCTTTTTTTTTAATATTTTATTG
Organism: Dicrurus megarhynchus; assembly: GCA_013399195.1. NCBI lineage: Eukaryota > Metazoa > Chordata > Aves > Passeriformes > Dicruridae > Dicrurus > Dicrurus megarhynchus. Next base: position 127,414 of record VXAD01008441.1, read on the forward strand.
ACTGGATCTCACAGCAGACCCCTATTACAAAGGCCTGAGTCTAATTTCCAGCTCACCAATTGCTCGGCTCACTAAAGCCTTGTGGGCCAAACCTTCAGCGGGCGTCGTTTCACGTAACCAAGGGTTTGATCAAAGACGTTTTGGGCTGCTGGACTGTCACTGAGTGTCTGGGGTAGTTTGCAGTAATGATATCCGTGTGCTCTTCAGTTTCAAGGGAATAAGGAATATTGTCCATGTCTCTGTAAACAGGGGGGGATGAGCAGAGCTCAGGGCTGGCACGGCCAGGGTCGCGTTATTACCGCGCCTTCCGCTCTGAGTGATCCCAGCGCCTGCTGCACTCTCAACATCCCAAAATACAGAGTGTTCAGCAAAATGCACTCAATATCAGATATGTTCTCTCTCAGGGGAATGGGCTCTTTAAATAGCTCTTTACTAGCTCTTACTATAAGAGTATAATCTTACAGAGCCTCCTTTTACCTCCAAAATTGACTACATTTCAGTGGAGGGAGAAGCGTGCGATGTGGGTATGGCTTGAATTTATAAAGCCTTTTGGGATCCTTCAGGAGGAAAAGTGTTCTGCAAATGACTGATAAATCCTGGCTATTGCTGCAGTTACATTTTATTATTTGGCTTTTTTTTTAATTTATGGCAGGGCAACAATTTATATACAAAACAACCCTCCTGATACACCTCGGGAAGAGAATAATAATGGGTGAGGGGTGAGGGGGTGCTGGGATCAGAGCACTGACTGCAGAGCAGGTTCTACCCATGTCTTTGATTGATCCAAGGCATTTCCTCTTTTTTTTTTTGAATGATCTTATGTTGACTCTTTGTTTTCTCTGCCTGTGCTGATTGTTTTCTGGGTAAGAAGCAGGTTGGGTTTTGTGGAGCAGCACAAGGCAGCAACTTTTTATCCAAGTTTTATCCAAATTCTGATCTTGCTCTTGTCTGTGCTGTGTCACTTTGTGAGAGTGGACATGGATACCCCGTTGGATGGATGGGTTTGTTGTCTGTGTCTGCTGGTGGGCAGCTGACTGAGGGTGACCTCACTGTGGCCTTCCAGTACCTGAAGGAGATGGCAAGAAAGAGGGAGAGAGACTCTTTACAAGGGTCTGGAATGACAGGACGAGGGGGAATGGCTTCCCACTGACAGAGGGCAGGGTGAGATTGAATGTTTGGAAGAAATTGTTCCCTGTGAGGGTGCTGAGGTCCTGCCACAGGGTGCCCAGAGCATCTGTGGCTGCCCCGTCCCTGGAAGTGTCCCAGGCCAGGTTGGACAGGGCTTGGAGCACCCTGGGATAGTGGAAGGTGTCCCTGCCCATGGCAGGGGGTGGAATGAGATGATCTTTAAAGTCCTTTTCAACTCAAACCATTATGTTATTCTGTGATTCTATGACTTAAATCCCAGTTTTAAAGTTTGCAGTTGCAGCAAGGAAGTTATTTTCAGGAAACCTCACTTTTGGCTTCTGTCAGACTTGACAGTGTCCCTTTCAGAGCAAAGGGACAGTGACTGCCCCAAATCATGGGGACCCAGCTCAGAGTCTCCAAAAAAACTCTCTGGAGGTGTTCAGTGGAGTTCCACAGGCAGGCAGGACCCCCTGCTCCCCCTCCCGTGGGTGTCTGTCCGACAGGGAGACCAGGAACCTCCAGGGAAGGAGAAATCAGATGTGTGCTTAGGGAAGGGAATGTGCTGAGCACTCAGCTGGGCCCTGCACGTAAATGGCCCTGCCCTGCTGCTGCTGGGAGCATTTACCTTCACCTCCCCGCACACCCCATGGCTGTGCCAGCAGCAAACCAACCCCCTCCTGCTCCAGGGGGCTTGGGGTGGATCCGTCCCCAGGAGCAGAGCCACCAGAATGCTGTGGACAAAGGCTGGAGTGTGGAAATCCTGGAGGGAGGGGGAGCAGAGCATTACATTCACTCACTGTCCTCATTCCCCACCCTGGTCACCTGTGTGGGTGCAGGACACCTGCAGGCCACCCTTGAATCCTGTGGGACGCTGAAAACAAAGCACAGGGAAAGATGGGGTAGAGTTTCCTGCCAACAGCCTCAAAATCCCAGCGCCATGTGAGGAGGCAGGAGCCTGGTCAGGGCTTTTTCCCCCTCTTCCTCTACAGGGTAATTACTCCCAGCAAACTCCATACACTTTAATTAAAATGACTGCAGCACAAGAGCAAGTCACTTACAACTGTACATAGGGAGAGCTCTAAAAGCTTCAGTCACTGATAAGCATCTCCCTGAGATGGATCGTAATTGCTCCCAGCATCGGGTGATCATTGCTGTTGTTTTGCCACTAATTCCATACCAGAGCAGGAAAGCCAAGATTGCAGGACACACCGAATTGCATAATTTTTTTTTTTTGTCTTTTTTTTGTCTTTTTTTTTTTTTTTTTCTTTTGCTGGTTTTCTTTCTGGCCAATTTAAAATTTGTCAAAGTCGGTCTTCTTCTGGATCACTGCCCTTTGATATTTCGCGCACTCCATTTGCCACAAACAAGCCGCAGGGCCGCAGTTCATGCTGACTCCAGCAGAAGCAGAGAAAGCTCCATTTATCTTACACTGCCTGCTGAATTCTTACTCATTAGCTGGGGGTTCACTGCCTCTCTTTAACCCCTGAGTGGCTGTCATCCCTCCCCGGAGCTCCGGAGAGAGGCACGAGCGAGACGCTCTCCCACGCGGGCTCGGTCGGGAGACGCCGGGGTTGGACTTGGCAGTTGGGGAGTGGGAGAGCAGGGGAGGCTGGCAGATATTGAATAATTTGACATAAATCTGTTCATTATCAATTCTCCAGCACGATGGCTGAAATGTTGATTAGCCCCGTGGTTTATTAAAGTGTCACTCAGAGTTGGGCTGTCCCAGGCAGCGCGGAGCAAAGGGCAGGGGGAGAGAGGATGGTCCTCATCCTGCCCCAGAGCACACTCCCACGTGGAATAGGTGTGCAGGGACAGCAGGGATCACCCAGAAATGTAGGAACTGTGCAGGCTGCGAGCCTCGGGCCAGAGTTACAAATACAGAGCTTTAATTTTATTTATTTATTACAATTAGACTAAAACATGTAGGAGCGGAGTGAAAACAAGTGGTGCCACACAGATTCCTGGTGTCTTGTGTCGGAGGTGCAGAGAAATGGGTGGTGGAATAGGAGTGAAAGGCAGAATGGCTCCAGTTAGAGCAAGATTGGACATTGTATTTCCATGTTTCTTGTAGGAAAAGGGCAGCATCCAATCGTCACCTGATGCGTAGTGACAGTGGGAATGTCCTCCTTGCTGATCCTGTGAGGTGTTCCTGTGTGCTGGAATGCACCTCTAATTTTATTGATTTAATTTATTTAGTTTCCTAGGGCAGTCAGTCTGTGCTGCTGGGGCTTGGTTCACACCTTATTTGGCTGAGGAGCATCCAGAATTGTCTTTAAATTTCCAAGTAACGAGTGAACACTGGAGCGTTCAGCACAGCAGCTCCTCTCTGAAAATAAACATTTTGGGGTGCAGGACCAGAACTGACCCCAAGTGCCAGTTTTTCAGGAAAAACTGGGAGAAGCACTGCTCTTTTGATTCCATCTCTCATGGAGTGTTGGATGAACACAGTCAGGTTGTAGCTTTGTGTTTTAGGTGATGCTGGTTTCAGCAGCTGCTTCCACTTGCAGGTGCTGCTGCATTTATATCGGTGTTAATTCACAATCACAAGGCTCCAAGAGCAAGTCCTGCTTTCTGTCAGCTACTCCATGGCCCTTGGCACCTGGGATATCCTCCCAGGAGGGCTGTGGGGAGGAATTTTTGGAATTATGTCCCTGCCGCACTTCACCTGTTCGGAGACGAGACCTCAGGAGCAAAGAGTGGGAAGGGATGGGGTGGGAATCACAGGGAGCTGCTGTACAAGGATATTTCCAGCCCGTGCCACGAGCATGTGTGACCTTCACTGGCTGTTCATGCTGCACCTTTCCAACATAAATCCTGCTGAATATTTAGTGAAGCAATTACAGCCCGTCTCATTTAAAGAAACAAGAGACAATCCAAAAATGCCTGTCTCTCCAGGGACGTGAGGGGCTCCCTGTGACCTTCCCTGTCCCCTCTGGAGCAGCTCCCTCTGGCTGGGCTGGGGGGAGTTCCCTGGGCAGCCTGGACACCTTTGGCATTTTTGCTGCCTTTGCTGAATTTCATGGAATCCCAGGATGGCTGGGATTAGGAGGGACCTTAAAGATCACCTCATCCCACCCCCTGCCATGGCAGGGACACCTCCCACTGTCCCAGGCTGCTCCAAGCCCCGTCCAACCTGGCCTTGGACACTGCCAGGGATCCAGGGGCAGCCACAGCTGCTCTGGGCACCCTGTGCCAGGGCCTGCCCACCCTCACAGGGGAGAAAAAGTCTGTGCCTGGCAAGAGTTTTGCTAAAAGCAGAAGAGAAGGTGAGATTCGGGTGGGGGCTGTGGTTGCAGGTGTGGAAATGAGGTGGGACCCCAAAACTGCTGCTTCCCCAGGGGTCTCCTCAGCTTGGCTAAGGCAGTTTTGCTACTGATCAAAAAAGAAAGGAAAAGAGAGTGTAGAACCAGGAGGTGTTGGGGTGTTCCCCCCTGTGAGTGGGCTCTGAAGGTGCTGGGAGCAGAACTAAGATGTTTTCCAGCCCCTTCCCAGCCTGGCCCTCTCCAGAGCCACAGTGACGTGGAGGCTGCAGAGCAAACTGCAGTCCAGGAGAAATAAGACATTTTATGGCACTTCAGGAGCTGCCTGGGAGAGTGTCCTGTGCTCCCTGCCGAGTTGGGAAGGTCACACGTGTTGCTTGTCATGCCCCACCTGCGTGCCAGGCTCACTCCTCATGGAATGGGGCTGTCTCGGAGCGCTGCTCCTTTTGTTTCCCTATTGATTAGCAGCCAATCCATACCCAGAGGTCTATAATGTTCCTATGATTTAAACTTTAACAGTTTCATTAACTGTCAAGTACCTCTAGTGCAAAGGAATCCCATATTTTAACTCCCCTCTCCTTGCCAGGATAAGATTTGTGGAAGGAGAATTCTTTTTTTTTTTTTT
>VXAD01008441.1:132441-158514 GCA_013399195.1 Dicrurus megarhynchus
TTTTTTTTTCCCTGAGAAATAAATAAATAAAGCCCAGGCTTTCTGAAAAACCCTGAGGCCTCAAGATCTGACTAGGAAAGAAAGAAAACCATTCCAAGATATTTAATTGTACAGGGGGCTTACGGGATTGATCGAGAGCTTAGCTTTTTACAATAGTCCAGTGAATAAGAAATGCTCCTGACAAACGATCGATGATGGGATAATCACTCTTTATCCCCCCTCCTCATTGTTACCTTCTTTCTTCCAGGAGAACAGGGTTCAGAAGTCAAAAATCTTTATAGACGCTGCTTTTAAATTAAGCAGAAAATAGACATTGACATATTTGTTAATCTCACCTAAATCATTACTGGGCCTGGCTGGGTGGACTCGGTGGCAGGGGCCGGAATTCACCAGCGGGGCTGCCTTAAGTGCTCGTGTTGCCTTTAAAGCCAGGGAGCCTGGGAGTTCAGCGTGGATAAATATAGGTAATTTTTTATTCTGAAGGTTATAAGGGGAGCTTCTCTTAATTAAAACCTTCTTACTCGCATCTGAAGGGTTAGGTAACATTTATATTGGTGGGCACAGAAAAAACATTCCTTCCTTGGGAAGGGTCTTTGTCTGGAGGGCCTGTGCCTTGGAAAAATGCAATATATGGGGTGTGTGAGCAGGCACTGGGGTGCTCAGGCCTCTGGGGAGCTCATCCCTTTGGACCAGCAGCCTTGGATTATCGTGCCTGTGGGAATGAGCCATGGAAGGAGCAGCAGCATCCTGCAGGTGCAGCAGGATGCTGTCTCAGCTTCCAGCTGTGGTTTAGAGGCTTCCTGAGAACAGATTAATATCTGATCTTCATGCTCAGGAGCCTGTGCTGGAATTTCCTTGCATGAATTTGTCTGCTCACCCTCTGTGATCTCGTTTGGGCCCAGTGACAGTGAATTCCAGCCTTGGATTCTGCACTGGCTGCAGTTGGTCCCTCTTGGGGTTTCTGTAAAGCTTTGCCCAGTGGTTTAAGCTGGGTTTGCTGGGTTGGGATTGCTCTGGCTTCCTGCCGTGATTGCAGAGCCCCTGGAGTGGGCTCTGGCAGGCAGCAGCCTAAAGGAGGACTTGCAGTGGTGAAGGTGGTGTGCCGTGGTCTGTGTTTGCTGCTAAATGAACAGCGTCTTGGGACATCATTCTTTTTTAGGAGTAAGTCCCGTAAATGTCACTTAATTGATGGCTCAGATCATTGGCATTTAAAGGGAACAGAGTTTCCATGGTGAAAACACCCTCAGAGCTCTTTCCTGGCACAAAATCTGGGCTGGACCGCTGGGGTTTGCTGGGCGCTGCTGGGAGCTGATGCTCCGGGCTTTGTCCTTTGGCTTTTCCAACCTCTGGACTGCCTGGAGCTGCACCCCCGAGCTTCCCCCGGGCTCTGAGCTGTGTCTGGTTTCAGGCACCCCCGAGCTGAGCCCGGCTGACAGGAAGGAGCTGGAGGCCAAGCTGAAGGAGCGGGAGGAGTTCCTGATCCCGATGTACCAGCAGGTGGCCGTGCAGTTCGCTGACCTGCACGACACCCCCGGCAGGATGCAGGAGAAAGGGGCCATAACCGTGAGTGTCCCCGAGCTTCCCGGGGGATGGGGCTGGAGCCAGACCGAATCCCAGGATTCTGTGTAGCTCCTGCTGACCCAGTGCTGTGACAGGGTGGGAGTCTCCGTGTTCCTCCTGTGCCAGGGGACAGAACGAGTCCCAGCCTGGATTTCCCCGTGGGAATGAGGCGTCTCGGTTCCTCCGTGCCAGTGTTGTCCCTCACTCCTTTCCCCTCTCCGCCTGTGCCTTGGGCAGGACGTCCTGGACTGGAAAACTTCCCGGACCTTCTTCTACTGGCGGCTGCGGCGGCTGCTGCTGGAGGACGTGGTGAAGAGGAAGATCCACAAGGCCAACCCCGAGCTGACGGACGGGCAGATCCAGGCCATGCTGCGCCGCTGGTTCGTGGAGGTGGAGGGGACGGTGAAGGTCAGTCCAGAGCTGGGGCACCCCCAGCCTCGGGGGGTCGGGCCCCTGTCCTGCTGCCCCAGAGCAGCCCAGGGCCACCCTGACCCCCTCCCAGGGGATGGAGGTGGTGGGGATGGAGCACAGAGACCACGGGGATTCCTTTGTGATTGTGCTCAACCTGCAGGCTCTGAAGGGCAAGCTCTGGGGCTGATTTTGTCACAAGCCCCCAATCTCAGTATTGTATTGTATTGTATTGTATTGTATTTTATTTGTTTTGTTTTGTTTTGTTTTGTTTTTTATACTTTATTTCATATTCTATTTTATTCTGGTCTATTTTATTATAGTCTATTCTATTCTATTTTATTCTATTCTATTTTACTTTATGTTACTTTATTTTATTCTCTTTTAAGCTATTCTATTTTTTATTGCATCTTATTTATTTTACTTTTATGTATTTATTTCATTTTCTTTTACTTTGTTACTTTATGTTACTTTATTTAATTTTCTTTTATTTTATTTTACTTTATTTTACTTTATGTCTGTTTATTTTACTTTACTTATTTTATTGATTTATTTTATTGCATTTTTTTTACTCTATTTATTTATTTTACTTTATTTACTTTATTTATTTTACTTTATTTTTTAAAATTCTATTTTATTTCATAGCTTTATTTTTTTATTCTGTTTTTTTTTTTTTCATTCCGTTTTTAAAGTCCCCAACACGCAGGGGTTCTGGGGAAGGGGGGATGTTCTCTGGAGGGCAGCAGCCTTTCCAAGGTAGAGCCTGAGCTCTCCAAAAGCAGGCAGCTCGTTAGCTAATACATTACACCAATCAAGGAGAGTTATCTTAAGCCACAATTAATCTGCTCCCTGGCATATGTTGATAGGGAAGCATCATGCTGTTTCTTAATTAAAAGCAAACGGATTAAAAATGATTAATAAGAGTATTAAATATTCTCCTAAACTAAAAGCTTTGGGAATCTTGGGTAAATGGAGCTTTACACAGGTCTGTGGCTGTATCGCAGCTTCCCGGGCTGGGTTTGTTCCCCCTTCCCTGGAATCCTCCTTTGTATGCAGGGAACGTTGCTGCGTGGCAGGGGCACGGGCAGGGAGCGAAACCCGACGAGTTTCAAATCATAATAAGGAGAAAAACAATGAAATAAGCAAAATCTTGAAATGACATCACTGGGCGGAGACAATCAGAGACATCGTGTGAAAGGAAATAAAATAATCCTGGGGTTTTCGAAGTGTGTCAGGGGCTGGGATGGGCTCTGAACCCAAAATTCCTCCCTGTGAGGGCGGACAGGCCCTGGCACAGGGTGCCCAGGGAAGCTGTGGGTGCTCCTGGATCCCTGGAAGTGCCCAAGGCCAGGCTGGACGGGGCTGGGAGCAGCCTGGGACAGTGGGAGGTGTCCACTCTCCTCAATTTCCTGACAGGAGGGGGCAGCCAGGGGGGTCGGGCTCTGCTCGAAGGGAACAGGGACAGGAGGAGAGGGAACGGCCTCAGGCTGGGCATGGGCAGGTCCAGGTTGGATATTGGGAAAACTTCTCCATGGAAAGGGCTGGGCAGCCCTGGCACAGCTGCCCAGGGCAGTGTGGAGCCCCCATCCCTGTGTGGATGTGGCACTTGGGGACATGGTCAGGGGTGGCCTTGGCAGTGCTGGGGGAATGGTTGGACTGGATGATTTCAGAGGTTTTTCCAGCCTTAATGACTCTGTGATTCCCCGGTTCTGTGGCCCAAAGGTGTGGCAGGTTCTGGCTGCAGCAGGGGGTGCCAGGGAGGTGCCAGCACGGCGTCACCGCCCCCAGCTCATTGTCATTCTGCCTTTGACTTGGTTAGTGATAACAGAGAAGGATAGTGCACCTTTAAATGAGGAGCTTTGTGTTTAATTACCCAAATAAAATGACATAAATATGAATGAGTGCTAATGGCAGTACTTGCTTTTCCGGAAACCATTAACAAAACGATTCTTAAATGATTTGTAAAGAAAATGAGAGGAGAGGAGAGAAGGCTGTTAGGGGCTCACACACTCCTGAGTTATTACACAGCCAACTATCTAGCAAATATCAGGTGAAATGATCTCGTGAAAGGCAAAAAGGGGGTCGTGGCCGAGGGTTCCAGACACCCTGACCTGCTCTGCCGTGCCCAGGGAGGTGCTTGTGGGCTGGGTCAGGGATTGCTGGGGACACCAGCACAGGGGCAGGCTGGAGGTGATGGGCACTTGTGGGTCCCATGGAGGTTTAGCACTGGGAGAAGCCCTGGAGCAGCTGCATCTCAGGTCAGCTGTGTTCCACCACAATTTGGGCAGCTGATAACCAGGGAAACTGGGATTTATCTGGGCCAGCTCCTGGGATTGATGCAGCTCGTTCTCTGCACCAAGCACCTCCTTGGTCCCCTTCCGTCACATTTATGGCAGGAGATGCAAAAGAAATCAATTCTCTTGTGCTGGTTGTTAGGTGTACTTGTGGGCATCCCCAGGCAGGTGTGTGACCCACAGCTGCCAGTCCAGGAACTGAGGGATGAATCCGGGGAGCGGGCAGGGCTGGGGTACAGGCTGACCTGTGGGATTTTGGCAGGCCTACCTGTGGGACAGCAACAAGGACCTGGTGGAGTGGCTGGAGAAGCAGCTGACGGAGGAGGAGGGCGTTCGCTCGGTCGTGGAGGAGAACATCAAATACATCTCCAGGGATTACGTCCTCAAGCAGATCCGGGGGTGAGTGCAGGGAGGGGGCGTGGGTGCCTCGGCAGGGGCTGCTGCTGGGGTCAGGGCTGGCTCCAGAGCTCCCGCCCTCCCCGTGGCCACCCGGGGTCACACGCTCAGGATTCCAGTCCCCGTGTGGCCGAACCCACCTGCCACGAGCAAACCAAGTGTCCTGAGGGAGCTCGTCCTCTCTCCCACAGCCCCACACTCCAGCCCCCCAGGAATTCCTGCTGGGAGCTGTGGGAAGCTCCGGAGCGGGGCTGGTTCACTCCCCTCTCTCCTCTTTGCAGCCTGGTCCAGGCCCATCCCGAGGTTGCCATGGATTCCATCGTGCACATGACCCAGCACATCTCCCCCACGCAGCGAGCCGAGGTCGTGCGGATCCTCTCCAAAATGGACTCGCCTTCTTCCACGTAATTCCATCGATTCCCACACTGCCCCTGCCCGGCGCCGCCGAGGAGAGACCGGGAGCTGGGAATTGCCCTTTGTCTGCTCGGCCGCCACCGCTGGACCGCCACGGGGAGGCTCAGGGAACGCTGCAACAGTGACAGTTTTATTTTTTCAAATCAGGCTGACCAGAGGAAGCGTGTCCTTTGGCCAGGGACATGAGGAAAATGTATAAACACAAGCGCCTGCGGAACTGCGTCCCCGCTGTCCTCCCGTACCTTATTTATTGAACGCAGCGGGGCCGGGGGGCCCCGCCGGGCGATGAAGGTGCTCCGGTACCGTGAGGCCTTGGCACGGCAGGGCCCCTGCACGGACACCCCTGTCCTTCCAGGGACGCCCAGCTCCTGCAGGGACACCCCTGTCCTTCCAGGGACACCCTGCCCCTGCAGGGACACCCTGCCCTCCTCTCGTCCCGCCCGCGCCCGGCAGCGGCAGCTCCGCGCTGACAAGTGCCAACGTCCCCCCCGCCCGGGGACCCCCGCAGCCCCCGGCTCCGTCAGTGGTGATTCGTGTGTCACCCTCTGTCAGTGGTGATTTGATTCGTGTCCCCCCACGTCTGTCTTGTCTCGTAGGTAGAGGAGAACCAGCCTTCAGCTGCTGTGGCCGGGGCTGTCCCCGTGCCCCCAGGACGCTCCCAGGCTCCCCAGGGCTGCAGAGGTTTTTGGGGGGCAGGATTTTGGGGGCTGAACCGCCCCTCGCTTTGCCTTTGTGCCCGATTCCTTTAGGACAGGCTGTGAATTGTGTGAAAGGCCCTTCTGGGAGGAGGTGCAAGAGACCAAAGTGCAGCTGCTCAGCGTTTCTGCTCTCCCTTCCCTGCCTGTTTTCAGGGATAAGGGACGGGGCAGCCCCACTGTGTATCCTCGGTGTAAGTGCTCATCCCTTTCCTGTGGGTAGCAGGAGGCAGATCCAGGCAGCTGAGGTGAGGGTGGAGAAAGGACAGAGCCAAATCCCCCAGTGGGGTTGGAACTGCAGAAGGAAATCTCAGTGTGAGGATCTGAGGAGAGCTTTTCTCCATCATCCTGCCCTGCCCCAGAGCTGCCCGTGCTTGGCTGGGGAGGGGCTGCTCTTACTCACCTGGGAATGTAAAAAAACATTGGGTTTGGTATCTCGTTCCAAAGGTCAGGAATAATTGGGTGGCAGGTAAGTGCAGGAAGGGGTGGCAGCTGCCCAGGTCCCCCTCAGCTGACCCAGCCCAGATCCCCAACTCCTTGGTACGCGTTTTTTATGTAATAAAAGCTCAGAGAAGCTGCAGTGCTGGAGGGAAGCGCAGCCCACCCCTCACACAGCTCCTGCTACAGAGCTTGGTCTGGGCAGTCCCGGGCTCACACCAGTGATGGTCTTGGAAGAATTTCAGATTTTGCAGCCCCTCCTTCAGTACAGCAGGAAGGGCTGTGGGTCAGCGGTACACTACATGAGAAGGGCTGTTCTTACGAGAGAATTAATCAATGATGCTGCCAGTGCCTCTCACCTCTCCTTGTTTCCTCCTGAAGTGCAATGCAGCCCTTCTGCCTGTGGTGCCAGTGACTGGAGGTGCCAGCCCGGGGTCACTGCTCCCCTGCCTGTGGCCAGCAGAGCTCGGCCACCTGCAGGACTTGCTTTTTCTTAATAGTTAAGAACCCTAATTTGATTTAAGAGGGGTTTTTTTCCCACTAGAGCCCCCTGAACAAGCCCCAAAGATGCTTTTGCTTACGCCAGGGTGGGCTGCAGCAGGACACACGGACAGAGAATGTGTCAGCCAGGCAGGTCTGGCACCTGTGGGGCTCCTCCTCCCTCCCTGCCACCCGGATTCCCCCCGAGGTGGTGTCACCAGAGTCCCTTTTCCAGGACATCTGCAGGTGCCATGGGAAGCGTCTCTTTGCCCACTGGAGCTGTTCTGCCACAGCCTCGTGCAGTGCAGCCCCCCCATGTCAGTGTTACAGCACCGGGTCGGGCCCCACTTAATTTGGGGGTAAAGCAGCTCCAGAAAAATCTGTTGGGTGACATCGGGGTCTGGCACCGGCCCTGGGGGGTCTGGGCCTGCTGGGGCCCCGTGGCAGCAGCCCCTGTGATGTCCCCAGGTGTGTGTGGGGTCACTGGGCAGGGCAGGGCGGGGGAAACCCCCTGGGTACCCACGGTTCTCGCTGGTGCTGAAGTATTTCACTTACCTCAATTTCTTTTAATAAAAAGAATGAATTACAGCTCTGGTGCTGCGAGTGGAATCTGTCACCCCTGTCCTGGGCACGCCGGGGGAGCTTCGCTTCGCTGGAGGCCGGGACAGGGAGGGTCCTGTGGAACCCCTCCAGGTCAGCTGTGCCCTCACCTGAGCTCTCCCAGCTCACCCCACAGCACTGCCCCTCCCCAGGCCCCCATTGCTGCTCCTTCCTGCCCCTGGTCACACTCCCCAGGTGTCCCCAAGCCTGGCTGTGGCCACTCCACATTCCCATCCTCCACGATTTATTGTCATCTTCAACATCACCATGAATGGGACAAACAGGGAAAACCCCCAAACCCCAGTGGCTGCTGCTGAGGTGGGAGGACTTTGGGATCCTCTTCCAGGGCTGTTGTGTGGGCAGGGATGGTTGGACTGGATGATCCTGGAGACCTTTTCCAGCCTCATTCTGTGCCCTGATCAGTAGGAGCCTGCAGGGAAGGGCCCACCAGGACTTTGGCTGATCCACAAACACCCTTTGGAGGTCTCCACCTGAAAGGTGAGATTTAAATTTGCCCACGTGAGCCACCACAACTCCAGCAGTTTATTTTTTCATATTTCTCAAACCAGAACCATGATAGTTAAAATTTGGGGGGTGGTGAGGGGACAGACCCTACTGAACTCTGGCATCACGTTTAAAACTCTTTAGCCTAAAATATCTCCACATTAAAATGCCAAGAAAAGACGTACCAAAGCTGTAAGCTCTCCAAAGCCCAAGATCAAAGTGCCATCATCTTTTAATGTAAACCTTTTGTTGCATCAACAGTCTTAAGAGGGATGAGAGACATCAAAATAAAAACTGAGACAAACTGGGGCTTTGTAGCTGTTTTTTGTTTTAGTCTCTTCTCTCAATTTGGGCCATGAAATAGGTCAGCTCCATTACTGATCAGCCTTCCCACAAATATTTAAAACAAATTGAATTGCACACCCAATACCCATCACAATTACGCCAGGCACAATAACTAAATTAGCAATTCAACAAAATAATTGGAAATGCGATTCTCTCCATTCCAGAGCCTCCCCCGGGGGTTTGGCCGATCTATGGGGGGAAAACTCTGCTTTACTAATTCTGCAGCTAATTAGAGACACACTTGTAAATGAAGTTGTTTGTCTGAAAGTTGAAATTCTTCGCTGTGGCGGGGTTGGGGGGAGAGGATTAACACAACCCTCTGTCCCTCCCTCTGCACAGCCCAGTCCCCAAAACACCTCCGAGTGTTTTGCTAAGGTGTAATGCCCATTTGTGGAGGTACTAATTAGCAGCTGTATCATGAATTAATAAAGAATTAATATTCTATAGGGCTGGGGGGGGAGAGGGAGGGAAGATCTCGCTGTTAATTGGCAGCATTAGGAAAACTTTCTGGAAATCACCTTTATTTGTGTGTCCAGGAACACTCCGGGAGCTGTGCCCGTGCCGGACACCACCGCCCTGGAGAGGAACCGGGGCAGCAGAGCCGGACTGGGGCCGCCGGTGAGGCACAGTCCCCCCTGTGCTGCTGTCCCCGGGCTCTGGCAGGTGCCGCCACCCTGCCAGAGCCGCTCCGGGCACTCGGTGGCTGCGCTTCCCCTGCAGCACCTGCACGGCCAGGTACGGGCCCTTTTCCTGCCGGGAATGAGCGCTGCCCTTCCAGCAAGGTCATCCCCCGGGCCGGGCCGTCCCCGTGTGGCCGGGCCCAGGTGCTGGTGGGGATGGGCACGGGGGGCACCGGCTGCTTAAACACTGATAAGTGAATTCAAAAGCGCTGCTTTGCGCGGCTCGGGCTCTTATCTCCTCCAACAATACCGGCGAGAAGTTATCACAGTTTAAAGTGGTTCCTGTTACCCTTTTAACATTACAGCCAGAACGGGAGCAGAAAAAAAACCACCGAGAGCCCCGGAGCTGCAGAGGACACAGGAGTCACAGGGAGGGTGGCAGGGCTGCAGCCACCGGAGCCCGGGACAGGGCAGGGACCGGGCTGTGACCCCCGCACCGCCCCAAAGAGCCGGGAAGGGCGGATTTAGAGCTGCGGGGATGAACCCGCGGAGGTTCGCGCTGCCGAGATGAGCACGGGGCTCTGCCGGTGCCAGGCGATGCGATGGGCACAGAACCTCGGCTCCCCGCAGGCCGGGGTCCCACGGCATCCTGCCCACTGCTGGGGACCCGGAATCGGTGGGGACAGGACGTGGCACTGCCAGGATTTCCCATGGGAAATGTCACACCAAGACCCAGAGCTGGCGAGGCCCCTCTGTGCTGGAGCAGCCCACGCCGAGCTGAAGCGGAGCAGGGCTGCTCACCTGGCACAGGTGACAAAAACCAGCCCTCCCCTGTGACCCCGCTCCCCGCAGCTCCGGGCTGGGGCTTTGCCTGTGACGGGCTCTGCTGGACGTGGGGTCATCGAAATCCCATAAGGTCACCAGCGGATCCTGAAATCCGGGGGCTTTTCTGCCTGGGGAGGGAGGGCAGGGAAGGGAAGGGAAATCGATGCCCTTCCCTGGGAGCTGCCAGGGAGCAGAGATTTATCCATCCCTGATAAACGCTGCTGTGTTCCACCCAGAAATCCTCACCTGGCACCCTCTGCCTTTGGAAGGAAACCAGGACACGTTCCCACAGGGCAGGGAGGGCCTTTCCTGCACGGATCACACTGGGACAAGCAGCTCACAAACCTTTTTAATCGGAGTGCCCAAACCCCAGCCAGGAACAGGGGAACTCTGTGGGACAAGCCATGGCCAATACACGGATCAGGCACACCAGAGAAGCCCCATTTCTGATTGACCAGGGCAGCTCCCAAATTCCCTTTATAGGGATTTACTCCAAACCCCACAAACCCTTCCCAGGGGTCCCCTCTGTCCTGTGCTGGGACCCTGCCCGGGATGTCCCAGCCACGGTGCAGACACACTGCCCCAGAGTCGCCAGCAGCTGCAGGAATTGAGTGAGCAGGATCAAATCTGGGCTGGAAAAGTCCCCGGGATGTTCCTACAGCAGCAGCATCCCGGCACATCCTGTGACAGGGTCAGCAAATGCCCCTGTGTGTGCTCAACAAGCGGAATGTGAACTGGGAGCTCTGGTGCCTGCACGGGAGCACCTTTCCTCTGTTTTAAGGCCATGTTAATTATGTAAATGACATTTAAATCCTCTTGACGGGTGAAAAATGAAGTCACCCGTTCCCAATACGCAGCCAAGGACCAGAACAGGGCACTGAGCCCCCCCCCAGCCCCCAAATCTCCAAGGTTTCAACACAACCGTGGGGGACCCAGCTGCAGGCGGGGCTGGGTTGTGTCCCTCCCCCCACACCGTGCCCAGGCTGCAAAATCAAGGTCAGGAATTTAAAGGGAATAGTTACAAATGGATTGTCTTGGGGAGGAAGCACTCTGGGCTGGACTGGGGCTGCTTAGCCAGGCTCAGTGTGCCCCGCTCTTCCCTCTGATTTAGCAGGATTTGCTGCTCCTTCAGGGAGGATTTTAGGGACAAACCAGAGGCTGGAGAGGGCTGGTTCTGCTCCTGGGCAGCCTGAGGGAGCTGCTGAGGGCCGGGGCAGCTGCGAGAACACCAGGAGCTCCATCCCAGGTCCTAATTCTGCTCCGCTTCTTCTCCGTTCGTGGCTTTTCCGAACAGCGACCGATAAAGCTCCGTCCTGGGGCAAAAAAACAGTGGAGAGGGAAAAGTTACTTTTCAAGGTCAGAATGGAAGCAAGAGGCTACCACAAACCCTCCACTCCTTCAAATGGAAAGGCCTCCTGTAATTAAAAATGAATTCGAGAATCTTTATTAATAAATACAGGCAGAGGGGGGAACTTGTGTGAGCCCAGTCCCAGGCAGGACAGAAATATGGAAATATTCCAGTGTGCCTGGATATTGGATCTCCAGAGAATGAGGGTTTCTATAAGTTTGCCCTTTACAGACAGGCTCTTCAAGTAAGAAAACAAGATTGAATATTTTAATAGGATGTACGGGGCCGTGAGGAGGATTCAATCACACAGCCAACGTGGGGCTGTAATTTAGTTTTCATACATTTTCTTGGACAGTACTTGAAAAACAATGAAAATGACCCGGCAACAAGATTCCAATTAATATCCCATGTGCAGCACTTCTGATAACAGGAGCAAATTTTTCTTAAAAAAAAAAAAAAAAGTGGGCTGGTGTTATTTATCTTTAATTTTAGAACCAGAGAACGTGAGCTGGGGGAAAGGAGGGATTCTTATAAACCAGGAATTTCTGGGCATGGAGGAACAAGCATGGGAAGAGCTGGATTTTCCCTAAGTGCAGTTCCTAAAGCCTCTGGTCAGGGGCTGCACACATGGAGGGGAGTGGTGGGTGCCTGCATGGGATTTTCCCTCCCAAGCACAGCAATATTTGGGTTTGGGCCCTGTCCCTGGTTGCAGACACCTCCATTCCAAAGGAGGAATTCCCTGTGTTATACGGTGATGGATTTACCATCCTAAAGGCATCTGGGAAAATCCAGAGGGAACTTCCTGGGGTTTTTGCCTTCATTTTTGTGGGTTTGATGCTCTCCTGTGGGTGCAGGAGTTCAGGGATCGATGCTGAATTTGCTCCAATCCCACAGATTTTAAACAAACAGCCATTTTTCAAGCCAGCAGGGCCCGGGGAGATTCCAAGGAAGAATTTGTCTTTGCTGGCAGAGGAATGTTTGCTGGCACTGGCAGGCTGTGACATGGAAACTCCAGGCTTTGGGGTCAGGGGGGGGTTCCCTCATCTTCCCAGGAATGGTGCTGGCAAAAAAGAATGGGATGAAGCAAAATCCCAGTGGGTCTGTCTGGATAACTGCACAGCAGGGACAGACACCCTGGCACAGGGACAGCAGCAGGAGGAAAATCAGCACCCCCAAAACAGGGGGGTTTCACCCTGAAAATAAAATATAAAACAACCCAACCCTTTTCCCCCTCCTCTCCTCATCAGCCAGGCTCCCTTTCTTTGCCAGCCTCTCCCCTCAGCAGGATTTAACCATGAAGAGAGCAAAACTCATCAATCCTCTAGGTTTAACCTTGTCTCTGTTTCAATTCACCAGGGTAAGTGCAGATTTTAATACTTTCAGCCCCCTTAAGGCTATGCATAATGAACTTGGATTTTGGTTAAAAAAATATAAAATTTCTCTCCTCCACCCACAGATATTAAACATCAGACTTGAGCCACTGGGTTGAGACACCCAGTGCTACCTGGAGCTGGGGGAAAGGTGACTTTAGCACAGAGAGGTCTGGAGGCAGCCTGTGCTGAGCAATAACCTGAGCAGGTAATTAACACAACTTCCACCTCAGGTACAGCCAGAACAGGTCGATACAGGGGTCTTCCCTGAATTAAAATTTAACTTACCCTTTATTGCAACCCACAAAAGCAAGTAATGAGCACTAACATTTTTATTTCTTTTAAACTGTCATTTAGGCTGTAGAGGGGATAATTACCTATTTCCACCGTAGTAAGGTTTTATCACCCTTAGTGAGGCATTTTCTAATTTAATATTTTTACTGTATTATCATAAAACCTGTTTCTGGAAAAAATGATCAGGAACCACACAGCCATTTGCCATAAAACGTGTGTGTGTGAGCACCTTGGCTTAATTATTTATGCATCTCTTCCAGAGGCAGGGGATGGCACGTGGCACCTCCCCGCCTGAACACTGCTGCTTCCAGGTCAACAATATTATTTTTAAATATTAATATTTTTAAATATCAAATAAAAGCAGCTACAGCCAGTCCAGGTGGTGAGCTGGGGTGCTAAGAGTGATTTTCCCTCTCCAGACCCCAGGTATTGCTACTGCAGACGTTTTACAGGCACAAAACAGGGACAAGGAGTGCCCTGGATGAATATTAATAGCTGCAGCACATTTCATAAATCTCTATGAAGCATCCAAGTATAAATCACAAAAACTCTCAGCAGATCCCCAGGAATCTCCTCTGCCCCCCTGCAGCAGCACCAAACACCCAAAGGGGAAACCAAGCACGAGCCTTCCTGTGGGAGAGGGAGCAGCCTGTGCTGGGCTCTTCTGTGTAATTACAGTCATGTTATTTCCTTTTTTTTTAAATATAGTTCTGTAAACCAGCAGAAGAACAATATTAAGGGGGGAAATTCAGTTTCTGGAGGGTGGTTTTTTTATTAAAATAGCAACAGTGCTCCAGTCACTGCTGTGCTCTTTAGTAAAAACACCCTCCAACCAATTTCTCTGCCTTTCCCCAAGTACCTTTTACTTCTTCTCTTCTTCTACCCAAAAAAAAGATAATTTAGAATATGCCACAAGCAGTACTGAAATGAGTATATCCCCATTCCTACTGCCACCCTCCACTGGGAACTATGAATTTCTAATTCACAAAAACTGGAAAAAAAGATAGAACATGAAACCCATGGAAAACACACGACTCCTGATGGAAACTGAAGGTGGCTGATGGTTTCCTTGGAAAACTCTCTGTCTGTACCACACTGGCCCAGCTGGGCAGAGCAGGGTGCTGGTGACACCAGGTTTGGGGGTTCAATCCATGTATGGAAGAACTGGACTTCATGATCCATGTGGGTCCCTTCCAACCTGGAATAATCTGTGGAATGTTTTGTGCAGCGCTGTGAAATTCGCATTAAAGGGCCCAGCAAGCAGAGCAGGCACCAGGAAGATAAAACAAAGCTGAAGCCTTCAATTTCTCAATAAAAATGAGTATTTCTCTTAAAAAACGAAATGAAAGGAGCAGCTGCTCCAGGTGAGCCTGGTGAGCTCGGTGCCCAGTGGATTTTACCCCTCTCCAAACCCCAGCTGCTGCTGCTCCACAGCTTCTGTGGGAAAATGCAAAAGGAAGGCAAAAGGAGCTGAAACCATTTATTCTCAGCTTCTACTCAAAGGCTGCACCAGCCCCAGCTCCCAGCCAAAGCCTGAAGCAAAGTGGGAGCTGCTGTGCATTCCCACACCTCCCAGCACGCGTCCCCTGCTCCGTGTGGGATCACTGGGACGGGGTTCGAGGGGCCCGAGCAGCCCCAGGAGGTGGCACTCACCCTCTTCCCGGAATTCCAGCCATAAATCCCCGGCCAGACAGCCCCAGTGGCCCACCCAGCTCCTGAGGGAGGCTCTCAAAGGGCTCCTGCCACTCCCTCCCTCCCAGGCAGATCAGGATCGGGTCCTTGGTGCCTCTGCAAATGCTTTTAGCCCCACGGCTTTAAATTATGGGAGGTGACATGTGACCTCTGGTTTGTCCCCTGCAAGCAGGGTTTATAAATATTTCAGAAAGCTGGTTCTGGCCCCAAACAAAGGCACTCTGCAGGTTTGGAGGGGCTGGATGTGGGGATGGGGTGAGGAGAGCAGGGCAGCAGGGAGCTGGAGCTCAAGGCTCTGTCCCCAAACACGACCATCCCTGCTGTCCCTGGCACCAATTCCAACCTCCCCTCCACCAGCACTCAGCCTCCTGCCCAGCCTGGAGCTCGGGACATGGGAATGAAGCAGAGGTGGAACCTCTCTCCTCCTGATTTTGGTCCCAATCCCATTTCCATAGGAGCTTTTGCAGCACAAAGCACGGAAGATGCAGAGACCCAGCAAAACACAGGGATGTGCAGACACCTCCAGGCTGCTCCACTGGCTTGTGTTCCAGCAGCTCCGATTTCCCCAGGAAATCCATCAGATGGTGCCTTGCCAGGTTTGGGATGGGCATCTGAGCAGAGCAGGCTCTGGGATGCTGCTGGGCCGTGCCCTGTGCAGAGGGAACCGTTCTTTGTGTTCCTCATATTCCGAGGACGATTTCCCTCTTTCACAGCTTGCCTGTTTTATAACAGATTTGATGCAGGAGAAGACAAATTGTCTCACAAAGGGAAAACGACAAATCATCTCACAGCCCTTAACAGGTTATTTTTTTCCCCCCTTTAAGAAGGAAATTTCCATACCAGAGGCGCCTGTCTTCCTGCCAAGGATGTCAAACATCAGCTGTGGGGACACGATGATTCCAGCCCAGTGCCACCAGCTGGGTCACACTTCAGCTAAATCCACACAGCCCCTGCTCCAGAACCTTGAACAGCCCCGGATGAAGGACACGGGTGCTGCACTGCACCTCCAGGAGCTCACCCAGTCACAGGCTGGGGGGGATTTTAAATAAAACAAACAGAATCAGGCACAAAGGGCAGCGATTTCAAGGCCAGGTTGCACGAGGCTTGGAGTGGAAGGTGTCCCTGCCCGTGGCAGGGGTAGAACTGGATGGGCTTTAATGTCCCTCCCAGCCCAAACCAGTCTGGGATTCTGGGATTCTACACTACCAAAGCTGTGGTGCCTCGGGATCAATCCAAGCAGGTTTAGTTTCACAGGATAATGTGCTTTTCCTTTGGTTCCAGCCTGCCCTCCATGCTCCTGCTACTCCCTTTGTTTCCCAGAGCAGGACATCCTCTCCCAGGCTGTGCCCAAACGAAGCTGGAGGCATTTTCCTCACACCAACAGGACTGGGTGCCGTGCAGCACAGGAGCTGCTGGCTCAGTTCTTCCAGCAGGAAGGGCTTTGCTCCCTCCCAGGAAGTCTGTGGTGCTGAACACACTGGATTGACAATCGCCGAGCCCAAATTCCTCCATTAATCTGCTCTCATGGTGTTTTAATACCCCAAGTACAAAGTGAGCCAACTTAAAGGCTGGTATCTCACCAACCTTTTTTTTTAAATTTTTTTTTAAATTTTTTTTTTATTAAACTCTTATGTCATATAAGTAAATTAATCTTTTAATACCAGGATTTCCTGCTACGTACCCCCCTCTGCTTGCAGCAAGACACACTGTGACAAAGCAACTGCACTGAAGGGAGAATGCTGATTGGGAAAATGCACCAGGCCTGCCTGGATCCAAGGGAAAGGCTCTAATCCAAACCTCACTGGCAGCTGGATAATGGGGTGTTAATTCAGCCTCCCAGCAGGCACCACTCTGCTCCTGCAAGAGCAGCAGAGGGCTGGAGGCTCCTGTGCCACGCAGGACCCGAGGCCACCGGGACTGTGGGGCCATTTCCTGAACCTGGGTGTGGGGTTTAATACTTTGATTCCTGCGTGGTTTGACAGCCCCACCAGAGCCATCTTCTTCCCTCTGATTTGGCTCATAAAGGATGCAAATTCCTCCTCCCTAATGAGGACCCGTTTGCTGAGGCACAAACCACCCTACATAAAATAAATAAATAAAATGGGATCTACTCCCCCACCTCCCCCCAGCTGCAAATCCCCCTTCAGAATTCCAGCGTGTCCCTCGTGTCCTGCCTGACTTTCCTGCAGAAAAGGCTCCTTCTGGCTCCTGCAGAGCCCTGGGTGCCATGTTTAATGATGATGTATGGGTGTCCTTCCCCTCGGGGGGGCTGGGGAGGGGTCACACGTGTGACACCGCCAGCCTGTGTATCAACAGCAAATTATAAACCGTGTCACTCCCAGCTAATGCAAAGCTGTAATCCTCTTTAACAGGAGATCAAATCAGTGCCATGAGTTATGTTCATTCTGTAATCTGATAAGAAATAGAGTGAGCCTCTAATAAAAGAGTAATGAGAGCCCTTAATGATGCTGTTAAAAGGTAGCGCCAGTTAAAATATTGCTGTTGTTCCAGCTGATTAGATCACTGTTGCATATTTGCACAATCTTGTTTTACCTGTCAGAATAACCTGAGTTGTCCTGGGAGATAAGGGTGTTTGGACCAAACATGTGTCCTCAGAGGATGTCTCTCCCTGCAAGTTACTGTCCTCCAGAGGTGAAATTAGGATGCTCATCAGACTTTGCAGTGATTTGATAGCAGCCCTTGTTGTACAGTGTCTGTGTTCAGTCTCTGTTCCCCTCACACATGGACAGTGCAGAGATCTGAGGATTTGTGTACCACAGCTGACAGACAGACAGGATAAACCCCAAATCCACACACAGCTCTTCCCAGAACAGATTTGGATCCACCCCAACACCTCAGCTGCCCACGGCCTGCAGGGGGAATCCTGAGCTTGCCCACAAATGCATCTGCCTGGCACAGGAGCTTTCTGCAAGTGCACACACATCTGACCCCCTAACAGAGGAGGCTTTCGGGGCAATGACTGCACAGGAGGTCTGGGTTCAACCTCAGCTCCAGCCCAGTCCTGTGTGACATCTTAGGGAATTCCCTGAGGCTCTTGCCTCGAGGATCTGTGGACCCAAAAGCCTTTGGAGCTGGGGGCTTTCGCCTCCCTGTGCCCCATTTCCCAAAGCAGAGGAGACTGGCCTGCCCCCAGCTCTTTGCACAAGGTGCTCCTGAAGGATCCCACATCCTGAAAAACCAAGAAGGGGAAACCGCACGATGCCACCCTCAAACCCAGGAGAAATCACATCCAACCCCGTCCTGCCCAAGCCAGCTGCCCTCTCCTCTGGACAACCCCCAGAGCACACTGCCAGCTTTGCCTCTGGGTTCCTTGTCCCAAGGCAGACCATCTACACAGCAACAACCTTGGACCGATTAGAAAAACCTTGGCCCAAGAGGACAATAAATGTGTTAAAGTCCATAAACACAGACCCCAAGGTAACCATAAAAATCGCTTCCCAGTGTGTGTTTTAAAATACTGCCAGAGAGGGGTTAAAAAGGAGGAGGGCTGGAGGCCACCAGTGCCCCACACATTACAACATAAAATATGTGAGCACGAGGTTAAAGAGCCCTGCCCATGCTTAGGGTGCCTGGAAAACGGGCAAGGGGAATATGAATTGTCTCCAGCAGTGCTGTTATCCCAACCAGCAGCAGGAGTGAGGCAGAAAGTGGCAGTGATGTTGACAAAGGCAGTTATTTGACTTGTGTGCTTCTCTCCTCGAACTCAGGCTGTAAAATCTGGAGTGACTGCTCATCCCCTCCTCCTGGCAGGGCTCAGGCTGCTCCTCCCCACATGGATTTCTTTTCTTTCGGTTTGCCCAGACTGGGCACTGCCAAGGAAGAACCAGAACCACAGCACCACTCACTCCCTGCACTCTGCACCACCCCCAAGCCCACCCACATCTGCAGACACATATTTACTTATCCACTGGCATTTTCCTGGTGTCTTCCTGCCCCTGTAGCCACTGTTAGAACTCAGGGAATGCTCTGCCAGGTGTTTCTACATCCATTTTATGCACAGCTCACTGGCACTGTGAAATCTCTCCCACTACAGCACAATGCCCTGTTGTTCAGAGGTGTATTAATTTTGGGGTCATGCCTTTTAAGTGCCTGACCAGAAAAAAAATGAAACTGGCTCAGAGCTCAATCACATCTCTCTGAAGTGCATATGTGCATTTTCAATCCAGTAACTCACACTTGCAAACAATAAAATTGCCTGCTCTGCCACAAAGGGAAGCTGTCACCATTGCTGCTTCCCTCTCGAGCACACAGCCCTGGCCTGTTCTTTTTAATTCACCTGCAGATGTTGAATTGTTCTTGCCCTGTGTGGTCCAGCTGTGTGCTGGACATAGGTCTTGTGGCTCATGCCAAGGGCAGGGGGATTTTAAGCAGAGATGTGAGGTGACCCCCAGAGAGCGGCTCTGATTTTCAAACAAATGACTGAGAGCAGCAGATCTCTTCACCTGGGGAGAGCTGAACCAAAACACCTCCAAAAGGCCTGATTTTCAGACACCCACTGCAGCACTTTGGATGTGTTCTGTGTCTGGATGCAAACACAAATGGTGTAAACTGGGGAGGAAGCCAAAAAGTAACCCCTGGCTTTTCACAAGAATTCCCCCTCAAATGTGCAAGGGCTGCTGCAAAGAGGAAGCCAGGATCTGCTCCCACCTGGAACAGCACAAAGACATTATGGTCCTAAATTACAGCAGAGGGAAATTTAAGCTAAACATTAGGACCACACAGCTGGAGGAACAGCTCTGACCCTTCCACATCTATTTTTGTGGTGAGAGGATCCAAACAACACTGAAAAGTCAGAGCAGCTGGGATTTGCTCTCACTTGATAAAACAAAAAGGAGAGGAAAAAACCAGAGTAAAGGAGCTCTGAGAAAGATGCACTGATGAAACAGCACAGGTCCTATGGACACAGGACATCTCACTTCTCATCTGTAAGTCCCTGCAATCCCCCAAAAGGCAGCAGCAAAAGAGCAGCAGGTATTTGGTTTCCATTGCACAAACAGACAAATGACATCTCTCCCTCACAAAGCACAAACATATTCCACAACCCAGGGGAAAGATGTTTCTCAAGCTTTCTACATCCATTCACTGGAAAAATTATTCCACCTCCTTGCCACAAACAGCTCAGCTTTTGGAGATTGGGGTTTAAAGTGGATTGCTGAAGAAATATGGGTGGGTCTGTGGGAGAGCTGTCTGGTAACTATGCACAACACTTCACTGCTGTTTTCTTTACTAATTACCACATTACAACATCACAGTCTTCCAATAAAATTCTTTACCCTTTAAATAGAGATAAACACAAGCAACATAAAAGTCTTGAGTGAATCTTGAGAGAACTATCCCAGCTATTAACTGAGCTAAGAAAATGCATATTAACCAGAATTTAGAAGTTGCCATTTCTGTTAGAAGAAAAATTCTTCCTAAGTTCTGATTCTACCTGAAGACACCAGGTGGCTTAGCTGTGTATTTCCAAACTAATTCCATAAAACTGGGAAACTTCCAAATCGGAGGAGTTGTAAAGCAGGAATCAAAATGCAGGAGCTGAGATTTATGACAACTTCTCGTTTGGTGTTACAGGAATTACAGAGTGAAAGCTCAGCCAGGCTGCCAGGACAGATGTGACCAAGACACCCAGGCTATGATGCCAGTGACAAATGGGGAACTGATAAGAAGGACTGGAGAGGGTGACAGGCTGAAGAACAGGTCAATACCACGCTGTCATGGAGCCATTTGAGAAACATAATTAATCTCTTACTCACCTGGCATCATCATTCATTGTGCAGTGGTCAATAGGTGCCATGAAGCTCACCAGCTTGCTGTGGACATGGTACCTGAGGGGAGCAGCAGGGGAGCACATCAGGAGCTAGTCATGGGAAGGAAATGCTGCTGCTTGAGCAGGAACAGCCCAGCTCCCAAAGGCAAAGCTCTTCCTGGGGGCTGAGCCCTACGGAGGCACCAGCTGGAGCTGGCAATTCCCCCTCCCCTCTTATTAGAGCAGGAACAATCAGGTGTTACAACGAACTGAGAAACAGCAAATCCCTTCTCATCCCAGGGAGGAAGAGGACAGCAGCACCCACGAACTGTGAGCCCCCAGACAGACAAACACCCCCTCCCTCCCAGCCCTCCCTCAGCTGCCCTCCTCATCACCTGCTGGCACCTGTGCCCACTGCAGGCAGCAGGAGCATCAGACCTGCTCCAGCATCCATCTGCTACCCCTCCTTCCCTGCTCTGAGCTATGCAGGGCCCTAAGGGATAGCAAAATCCCACTCTGGAGCCGTATCCAGAGCTGGAAAATCTCACCCTGAGTAACTTGCAAATGGAGCAGGGAAAAACAAGGAAAGGAGACAGGCAAAGGCCTGTGCAGAGATGAGATGGGGCATGTTCTCAGCATCAAAATACTGCTGCAAGCTGCCCTGCACCTCCAGAGAGAGGATCCCCTCCCCATCTGCCACCCTGGGCAGGAGCCTGCAGGGATTTCACGATTTAAATTCAAGGACCTGACATAAAATTTAACAGGGTGCTGAGAACCTCTGAATGAAAAGGCTTTAAACCCCGTGTCCAAGGGCAGGGGATTCCAAACCCAGGCGTGTGTGTGCACTGCCTGCCTACCCCAGCCTGAGATGTCTCATCCAGGCTGCTGCTATTTTTAGAGCTTGACAAATAGCAGGCAAAAGGATTCAGTAGCATTTGCCCAGAATCACCTTTCCACTCTGTCACCTCTGCGCTCCCTTTTGTTTGCCTGCACAGGAACATCCCCTGGGGGATGCTGAGCTCACAGCCCATTTCAGAAGGCTCTTCAGGCACAGCCTCACACGAGGGCTTCTCTGTGCTCTCAGCCTTTGTCACTGCTAATGGAAGGAGCTGCCCTGGCGTGAGGCTGCAAGGACGGAGTCAGGAGCAGCCACAAACAACAGGTCAGAGCCTGGGCTCTGGAGCAGCTCCCTGGGGACAGCCAGCAGGGACCCACCCAGGGCAGGGCACGTGGCCACCCAGGTACCTCCTCTGACGTGAGCTGCTTGTCCACATCTGATTGCTTTTTAGACCAGGACTTTGAAATCCCAGTCTAGCAGATGTAAAGTATTTCATGTAGTGGAGAGAAAGCCACCCCATGTTGCAGCAGCACAGATCAGAAAACACTGGCATGGAAAAGAGGTGTGCAAACATCCCTCCTCCACAGGGAAACCTCTACCACGTTACTCGAGCTCCATTTTTGGATGAACTTATTTCCCCTCTTAATGCCCAAATTTCCCTGGTGTCAAGTGGAAGACTGACTGCTTCTGGAAGCACCTGAAGATCCTCAGCCCTGACAATAAACCAGCACAGTGCATCTGAACAGGCTGTAACACTGAAGCTTTGCTAAAAAGGAAGGATTAAGGATGGAACTTGGTACGAAATACTTGGCTCTCCAGGATCTCCAAGTCCCTCATGAGAGCAAACTGAAGCACTGCTGTCCCGGTTTTAGAGGAGAAAGAACAGAGGGCCAGGGATCTGATCAAGTCTGTCAGTGAAGCACCAGCTATTTAAAAACACCCATTTGGGCTCTGCTGGCCTATTCTGCAAAATGCAGGAGCTTAACTGCCCCTTAATCCTAACCACAGACAATGAGACTTCCTTTCCTTTATTGCTGTTTTCCCCGCAGGGTGAGTACAACTTTTATTTAAAGAAGCAAAAAGAAGCACCTAAGATGCAAGAGGCAACTGACTGGGGCGGGGAGAGCTGCTCTCCCAGCACTGCTGAAGGCACAGATTGCACACAAGGAGAGGCTTCCCCATTATTCCTGGAGGTTTACGAGGCTGCCTCAGTTGTGTGATGTTGTCAGGAGTTTTGACTGAATCATGAATATATCCAATTATGTGTGATGCTGACAGAAAAGAATATTGATAGTCAATAATTATAGGCTTTTCAGGCCAACAAAGTAGCTCTTCCCTCTTTCAATAAATTATCTTATGACATCTATCTTAAAAATTGCTATGCCAGGCCTGACCCAGACTGACTCCACTGACTTTCTATCAGATGCCATCTAAACTCAGGATTTATAGTTTACTCACAAAGGATGGTTAATGTGGCGGATTTTTCAGGAAGCAGAGCAGCTTTTCAGCATCCTCCCTCCTCCACCACAAATCATGCTGAACTCAGGGAGACTCAGACCTGCTCTGCAAAGGGGGAAACACCTCCTGCTCTCCAGGCTGCTTCCCTTTCCACGGGGAAGATTCCTCCACCAAGTTCAACCCAAAAGAGTGATGCAGGAGGGAAATGATTCAGAGATAAAGGAAGCTGTGGTGTGAGTTACCAACAAAGAGAGATTTGACACCAAATTCCAACTGGCACTCAGTGGGAAACAGAGATTTACCTGAGGTATTTCTGCACATCTTCCCTGGGAGCTGCTGCCCATGCCTCAGCCAGTGAAGTATGAATTGCACAAGAGGGGTTTATTGGCTCTCCTGGAAATTACAGCCCCAAGTGGCTCAGGGACATTTGAGCACCTCTCTGGTGCTTCCTGAGACCAGTAAACCCTCTTGCCAACACTGACTGGGGCAATGCTCACGGGCTGCACCCACCTTATTCCAGGCTCCAGAACAATCAGGATTCCCCACTGGCTGCCCCAGAGCAAGAAATGCCCTAAAAGTCACGAATCAGCCAAGAGCCCCCAGAGCCAGCTGGGGTAAAACACACCCAGAGCTTTTTTTTGGCAAAATCAGGACTTGTGTGTGCTTGCAGCAGGTGTCACCCACCGGATTCTCCTTCCTTTGCTGGCTTTTCTGTCCACTTTCTTCTTTATTTTGCTCCGTAACTTCTGGATGGCCAACCACTGCCTGGGGAATGCACAACAACAGGGACACAACTTCAGCACCACCAAACACTCCCAGAAAGACTCTGTGATCCCCAACTGTATTAAAAGCTCCACGTCTCAAACACAACTTCCTCAAATCAAAGAAGTTTCCAGCAGGGAAAAACTTCTCCTGGTTATAAATATTTTTTTTTAAACTGAAACGAGCGTCATCTCACCTGATTTATACAATGAAAATTCGACATCAGGGGAAAAATCTAACAAAATCCAATTACTGCAATCTTAATATAATCTTAATTACTGTAATCTATTTTATTGTAAAGTCAGATAAATGTACAATGCAATCACCACTTAAATGTAATTTTGTCTATATCGTGTTAAATTATAGTGAATAGCTTTCCATAATATTCCAGACGTACACAAAATAAATCTGACACGTTGCACTAAAATTTGGGTGATATTTTACAAAGAGGAAAGTTGTCTCACCATCACAAAATTTCCTGATGCATTTTCTTCCCCTCCCTATAGACACCTCCCCCTCGCCACAAAATTGTTTCAGGGAAGAGCCCAACTCCAGCTTTTCCAGCTCTCCTTGGCTTTTACACTTTGCTAAATCAGAGCCTGTGGCTATTTCAATGTACACTGCTCATGAAGTGTAAAAGCTTCCAAAAAGCATTTGGAAGATTCTTTATTTTCTAACTCTAGAATTAAACAGAGAAATAAGAGCTCCCCTGCATGGAATTACAGTTCACTTCTGCGTGCAGGAAACATTCCCTGACATTGTTTTACTTGTACAGAAGCTTTTCTTACAGCAGGGATACACAGCAATTGCTTTGACTGATGCCAGAAGGTTTGTTCTTCTAAAACAACAGCAAAGCAGAGTTAATAAAGAGAAAAAGCCAAACTTCAGCAGCAGGCAGGCACTTCTGTGATTCCCTGATTCCCTCAGTGCTGCAGGAACCACTGAGAGACAGAAATACCTGCACCAAGCCTTTCCAACGGGGAAACACCTCCAGAGGATCACAAACAGCTTAAAAGTCAGACTGGGTGATGCATACCCCAGGAGTGTGTCACAGAGAATGAGCCTCCTGACTAATGCCTCAAACGCCTCTTTCCACACTGACTCAGTGTTTTGCCCTCTCCCATGAGCTGGACTGGAAGGGCACAGGTCCCTTTGCTGGGCTGCAGTGCTGGGATGAAGGCAGGGATGCTCCAGACATCGCCACTCACCTGCCCATGGCCACCTGGTCGTTGGGGTCCAGGGACGTGGTTTTACGCTCTATCAGTTCTCGCAGGAGCTGCAGGAAGGACAAAAATCCCATCTGAAATAAGCACAGGGGGTGTGCACCCAGCTCCCACGGGCAAGAGGTGTAACAGGGGCAGATCTGCAGGGAAAGCTCAGCCCCACAGGGCTCCCCCCACACTCAGGGCAGGGGGAGCTGAAACACTTCCCAAACAGAAGTTGGGCGGCGCTGCTCGCTCGGAGAGCAGCACAGCAAAATCCTTTCTATAGCTCCAGCAGGAATGCTCAGGCAGCCTTTTCTATTTCTTTGCGTGGCCTGAGGGCTGGGGCTTGTCCTCTTTGCTTCCTGCAGCCAAAGAATGTTGTGAACAGCCTTTCTGGATCCCTGACTGGTGCTGTGTGTTTATCACCACTCACTGTAAACCGTGTGCGCTGTGCCCTGGGTATTGGCCAAGATATCAACACAAGGAACAGAAATAAACCCTCCAAAAGTGAGGGGAACAAACTGCTTTATGGATGCCAACATTTCACCAACCAGTGAAGTCACTGCCTCAGCTCAGAAACACCCCAAAGAGACCCACTGGGAACCAGAATCCAGGCAATTCCAAAAAGCCAGGGAAGAAAAGGATGCAGGATGCTTTTCTTCCACCCTGTGCTTTCCTCTCCTTCGAGGCATACCTCACATCACCAGAAAAAAGTGATTCAAACATAATTAAAAACCTGCCACTGCTTTTTTTTTTTTTTCCCTACTTGCTTATTTTGGGAGATTATTACTGCAGCACTCACATTTAAAAATTCCAGGAGCCAGGCCACTGGTTTATTATCACTAGAAAACAGCAAGCTACTTCTCTGCCCTGTTTATCTGATTGATTCCAAACATCTTTCTGGCACACAATCTATCAGTTTATCTCTGCCACTTCATCACAGTCACTTCTGGCAGCTAAATACAAGATCCAAATCCAGTGTTACACAGACATACGACACAGTAAACCTGTGTAACACCGCCGCTCTGTAAACAGCTGCCCTTAAGGCTCAGCAGAAATGGGATCTTGGTTTCCAGTCAATATTCTGTCAAAAGCAAGGTGGGAGGGAGGCTTGGAACAGCAGCCAGAAGTGGTGCAGAGAGGTGAGAGTGGTTTCCTCCTGATCCTGTTCGTGGCACGAGGCACAGAGGAAGTGCTGAGGCACAGGAGATGCTCACACGCATTCCCTGTGCTCTGGAATGCACAGGACATTTCCACAAATCCAGGCTGAAACACCAAGGAGTGCCCCAAGATCTTACAGCTGTGCCCACACTGGTTAGAACAGTGCCAGAGGGCAGGGATGGATGGGATTTTGGGCAGGAATTGTTCCTGGTAGGGTGGGCAGGCCCTGGCACAGGGTGCCCAGAGCAGCTGGGGCTGCCCCTGGATCCCTGGCAGTGCCCAAGGCCAGGCTGGATGGGGCTGGGAGCAGCCTGGGACAGTGGGAGGTGTCCCTGACTGTGATGGGGTGGAAGGAAATGAGCTTTGAGGTCCCTTCCAACCCAAACCATTCCACAACTCCAAGATGCATTTTTGGGGCAGGTTCCTAAGGCTGAACTGATTCTGCTGACCTTGGGGCTGACAAGGCCTTCCAGTGCTCCAAATGCTCTCCCAGTGCAGTGTCAGCTGTGGGACTGGGGACACTGCCTGGGACAGCAGAGGGAGGCAAACAGGAGGGAGAAGTGTAAAAAAAAAAAAAAAAAAAAACACAAAAAAAAAAA
>VXAD01008441.1:158521-178996 GCA_013399195.1 Dicrurus megarhynchus
AAAAACCAAACAAAAAACAGGAGCAAGAGTGAAATTAGGAGATGGAAATAAAAGCTGTGAAGCATCTTGTTACATCTAAATAGCGAATGTCTCCGAGCTGAGGTTATAAATCATGCTAACAATGGTTACTAAAATAAAAGTGGATGTAGCCAGAGGCTACCACTGAAAAAGTCAGCCCAGGCCTGCCTGGCTGCCTTTGGTCTTTAAGGATTTGATTAGTTTTCTGCTTTCTGGTTCAGAGTCTTGCATCCAGCCCGTGCTCCAGAGCCAGGCAGGGCTCGGGATACAGAGTGAATGATAAATTCATTTACTGAATAAAGCACCACTGTTTTCCCAGCACAAGACTTAAACCACTTCCCAAACGGTAATATTTCATTAAGCCTGGCGATTCCGCTTAAAATTTATTAGTCAAAACAGAAAACTCTCATCAGACCCCATATATTCCATTAGGAGTGATATATGGTGTCTCCCAATGTCTAATTATTAACTAGGAAGTGTGAGTAAATCACCATCAGCCTTAAGCCCTGATGTGTGAAGACAGAGTTAGGCAATTCCAGCACCAAAAGGCTTTGATTTTGAAACAGATCCCGTTTTGCTTTCCCTCCTTCACCTCTTCCCTGAACTTGCAGAAGCTCAGCTCAGTCTGCCATGGCAGCAAACACGACTGCAAGGCAGCACAGCCCCGTCCCAGAACCACGGGAGCAGGGGGAAGCTGTCAGTGCCAGCTGGATTTTGCCTGGGAGGAGGCGGTGACGTTTGCCAGGAGAACTCCTGCACGCCTGCTGCTGAACCCAAACCTGTGCTGGCACCAAAGCCAAGATCCCTGCTGGAATCAGGGAAGTGCTTCCCCAAGAGTTCCCCTGAAGGAGGGAGGTCCCCTCAGTGCCCCTCAGAGAGATGCACACCGAGCCCACTGCACAGGATCAGAGGGATGTGGAAATGCCATCAGGGCGCTGTCCAAGGGTAACAGAGACTCATTGCTCATTTTAGAGGTCAATTTTCATTTTAGAGGTTAGGTCTCATTTTCATGCACTATCTATCAGTGTTTCTAATCCTACACTCGCTGACCTTTCTGATTTGCAGACCCCTAAGAATTTCCAGTTGAGACAAAGAGCTAAGGAGAGCTGAAATCAGCCTCGTGACAAAAGGCTCACTTGTCTTAGACCTTACAGAGCAAATGAAATTAAAAAAAAAAAAAGTCCATCTATAGATCCCCTTTCAGTAGCACTCCCACTCAGTACCAAATGTGTAACAACATTTGGATTTCTACCAACACCAGAGAAAATTTAAGTTTGCAGCTCAAATATTATTTCAACCCTCCTTGAAATGCTTTTTAAAAACTTAATTTTCTGCAGTCTATGTATAAATGCCTAAAATGCATGCTGAAATCACTGGACAGTCTCCTTTTAAAACCCATTTTATTCAAATTCAGGCTTGTGTAAGATGCACAGATTTGCCTATTTTCTAATAACCCATTAAGAGAAGTTCCAAATCAAGCTTTAAAATGTGTTATTAACCATCTACCCAGCCATTTGAAAGATACATGCCTGTGATAAGAGTATTGTATTGCCATTAACCTGTGGGATGGTTCGAGACATCTCTTATTCACACAAAACTCTAAATGCATCTCATTAAAGCCACAAGATCAGCTGTCCATATTAATCACTCACCGGTTTAATTAAGGTAAACCAGCTTGTCACAAAGCCAGGCTTCTCTCTATTCTTCACCATTATTGACTTTTAATAGTTCTCTGGATTGGTAATTCCTTGTTTATGGCATTATCAGATCCCTGGGAGAGGAAACCACACTGAGGGCCCAGGAAAGTGCTCGGGACACGAGGGGAAATTCACCCCTTCAGTAAAGTTTTCCCAAGAGTCACACAGTGGGACTTAAGGACGCTGACCTTGGGGGAAATCCCAGCTGTGGAGGGGTGAGAACCCCTCTCTGAAGGCTCTGGTGCTTCCTTGGGTGTTCCCCCTCCACTCTGGCTCCTCTCTGGTGCCCACAGACGGGGCTGGTGGCCCTGGGCTGTCAGAGAATGCAGTGACACACAACACAACCAAAACCAGGGGAGGAGGGAGCAGGAGAGCAGAGGAAAAAAGGGATTATGCATATTCCCAATTCTCCTTAGGCATACCTGCTGCCAGCAGTGATGAACATTTGTTCTGGGAAGAGCTGCTACCAGTGGAACACTTAGCATATGAACACTAACCTAATTCCTGTTGGAAATAAACCAATTTCCACTCTCTCCTTTACCAGAGGAGTATTTCAACCTAACAATAAAATCTCCACTGTAGCATGTCAGAGCAGCAGCTCCCTGGTAGCAGGCTGGAATTTTAAGTCTTAATGCTGCAATATCAGCTGTAATGAATTCTACGTAAATATGACTTCTAAAAACAAAAAGCCTTTTTCTTCCCTAAAAACCATGTACAAAGGAGAATTTAAAGGAAAAGGAACTGGGCTCCAGCCTCTCACTGCTGCCAGCAATGAGGAACCTTCTGAAACACTTTAACTATTCCCACCCAGTGCAACCCAAATAAAAATATTTCACTGAATTATTCAGCTCAGCTTTCCATCTCCATCCAATATTGGCCATGACAATAAAAATTGTAACTGCTTATAAAACAAGTGAAGAATAGGAGAAAAGGCAACGTGGGATGAACAGGCAGAAGAGGGTTAAATCCTGAATCATCACAAAATTCCACCAGACCCACCTGCTGAATTCTACTGAATATTAAGACCTGGACAAGAAAATTGTTTTTCCAGAAGAAAAACAGATTAATTAAAGAGCTTTTTATTATAATCTATAATAAAACAGCATAGCTACTTACTCTGTTATCATTAACCTGTGCACATTCATCAAATCTCGTTCATTTTTACTTGCCTAATTTCACACTGACACACAGAGGAAGCTGCTTTCCAGTGCTGTTCTTTATCTGAACGTTTACCTTTTAAGCAGTAATCAAAATAAATTAATAACTGTAAAAATGTTATCCAGAAGAAGGAAAACGATCCCCAAGAAAGTCTGGATGTAAATTTAAATAGGAAGGAGAGGCAGGTGTTGAAATGCACGCTGCAATCAGTGTTATGCACAGGGGTCAGAGGTTGTGAGCACCCTCAGCTCGGTGCTGATCACTCCTGGAGAACCAGTTCCCTTCCTGCATTTTATTTCCATCCCCACATGCAATCACACACAGGCACAAAAGCACTGCTCAGTTATGACCCAGTGAAAGCAAAGCCATTCAGGGCCTTGTCAGCTCCATTGTGCTGCGCTCTGCCCGCTCTCAATGCAGCGCTCAGCTCCGGCTTCGCGCCCTGACAAATAAAGGAAAGCACTTTATGAATCCAATTTAATTGGGAGGTGACAGAAAACACAAGAGCCATTTTCCTCAGCCTCATCCCTGAGCTGGCTTCGGCTCCAGTCTCTGCCAAATCCCACCGAGCACGGGACACGAGGCAGGGCAGCGGAGCGGGCGCGGGCACCCCCACAAACACCGGGAACCCGCACGGCTCCTCTCTCCCAGGAAGCGTTTTGGGGATGGAGGAGAGGAGAAGGGTGGAAGGGAGGGAGGGAGGGAGATCAAAAAACCCCAGCAAGAGGGGAAAATGGATGTGCAGCTGCCCGGCGGCTCAGCAGATGTCTGTGCGTGATGTACGAGGCCGGGAGAAGCTGTCGGAGCCGCTGCCAAGGACTGGGAAGTGATTAAAGCCTGCACCAGCCTAAGCGCCATATTTCCAGTCCGTGGGGTTCCCAAAGTGGCACCCATGCCTGGCTGTGCTGCCAGATGTTGCTGGCTGGTCCTGCTCCTGCAGCTGGAGCAGCAGGGAATGCAATCTGGAGCGCTTCCTTGCGGAGGGGCCGCGCTAGCCAGCCCCTGTCACCCATCCTTCACCTCTGCCCAGGCCTCCAACAACTCCAATTTGCTGCCACTTCCCTCTTGGGAAACGGCCAAGATACAGTTGTGCCTGGCAGACCCATTTGTTTTACTCAGGTGATTCTCTTCCCTCAATGACCTCCATTAGTTTAAGTTTTAATTTAGATTAACCCCAGCACCCCAATTAACCAGCGAGGGGAGAAGCTAAGCTGGGCCTGCTCATATTTCTGACATCACGATTTAGCACAGTTACAGTTATTAGAGGGAAAGATGGGGACATTCAGCTATTGCTATTTTCTTTTTAAAAATTTAACATTTCATGGCCAAGAAGCACGTTCTCTGCACAGGTCCTTGGCCTGTAAACCTCAGCTATTTCCCCACTCCATGATTTTGTGATACCAACTTCATTTCTTCTGTGTTCTTACGGTCCAATTTGCCCCCAGAGCTGGGCTTCTGGTCCACTTGGATCCCAAATTCCACCTCAGCATTATCCCAACAGATCTGGCCCCTTCAGACCCTGCTGCCAACAAGACAGGCCCTCTCCCATCACCATTTGGAGCCTGTCATCCTCACATGGCAACAGCTCTCTTTTACTCCCCTAACACTTTACTGGCCACTCTAATAATTCTTCAGATCAAAAATTTCTGTCTTTCCAGTGATATAATGATATTTGTTTAGTCTTGAAGTTCAGGCTCTGCGTGGATCATCAAAGCAGACAGAGGTTTTCATGCACTGGGGAAGGACTTGCAGTGACATATGGATCAACATGGGACAATTCCAGTTTTTCACAAAGCTGGCACTGTCTTTATTAAATAAACTACAAACACAGTGTTTCCCTGCACTGGCTGCAGGTTCCTTGCTTCTAAGAATTTTGCAAATAAAGGGAATAACTGGCCTGGATCCAAGCTGGCCCAGTTCCAAGAGAAGTGCCGGAGCAGCCCGGCAGCTCTCCCACTCAGCAGGTAAATGAGATGATTCAGGCTGAGACAAGAGGAACTTGCAGTGCTTTTGAGGATCTGCTGGGATGGTTTTTCCTAAGGGGGCTCTGCCCACAGGGAACAGTCCCCTTCAGAGAATTCAGAGCATTTTCTCTTGTGTAGCCACACTCCCCAGGGACAGGCACAGCTCCTCCTGCAGCCCTGACACACTCAAGCAACAGCAGCAAGTTTACATCCACAGTGCAACTCCAAGCCCTACAACAAACACTGAGAGCAGAGTCCCCCGAGGTACTTGCAGAGATTTTGGGTGCTAAAACAGGTAACTGAGTCTCAAAGGTAAGAGAAATACAGGGCATAGAACCAACTGCACTTTCTCTGTAAGTACTAAAAGGCAACTGGAGCCGTAATTCCAACACACATTTACCATCACCTACCTGGTGATAGAAGTCATCATCATCAAATATCTCCTCATCGATGTCCTTCAGGTGCCTGTTGGAGTCTGAGGGGGGGAGGACTTCCTGGAAGCATCAAGGAAATACTGAGAGCTCATACCTGCACATTTCTGTCCCTAACTCCAGAGACATCACGTGCAGCAGCTTGCAAACACGCTCGATGCTATGAAGGAATGGGGAAAAACTCCCAACATAACAAGCTTTTAAGGACCAGGAATACATTTAAAGGCAAGGCAGAAACGCTACCAATGCCAAAATAGATTTATGATGCCTTTACTGGGAAATAAATAGGACTGTGCAAAGTCTTTCTGGCAAAATACTACAGATATTTTTAATGTAATGGCAAAAATACATCTTGCAAGTGCAGTAATTCTACCTGATCTCTCAGAATTGAGTATTTATTCATTCTTAAATACTAAATTAATAACGGGCTTACTACTAACTTATTCTGTAGGTTATATGCAGTATGATTTTAAAAGGGACTTTCTGGGTTAAAGACTCTAAACTGCAGAGTGAAAACTGAGTTTTGCTGCCACTAGCTCAAAAATCAGATTCAGTAAGCATCACTTCCTGCAGCACAGGAGGGGCACAATCCCAACCCAAACCTTGTTTTCCCCAGTCAGGAACTGGGACAGGAGATAATGCAAACACCACAGAACTGGAATTTAAATGCCTTTCCTCACCCATCACACCCCAGGAATGAACACTCAGACACCTGCTCCTCCACCAGTCTCTCACACACAACCACAGCACCCGCCCCCGACTGTCCTGCAGCGTTTCCCAGGACGCCTTAGAGAAGTAACCCCCCCCTTACCGAGCTGTCAGGCCCAGGCTGAGGGGCTGGGGGAGGCTGCTCCTGCTTGCCCAGCACGGTGTAGAGGGAGCGGCGGGTCTGGGTGCGCCGCAGCAGCCGCTCCCCGTCCATCAGCACGTGATCGATCTGCGCCAGCACCGAGCGCTCCAAGGCTCCGAAGCCCTGCGCGGCACAAGCAGGGTCACACGCTGCACCCCGCCTCTCCTCCAGGCACCAGCCTTCCTCCAGCTTTCCGTGGTGCTGGATAAGCAGGCAGCGTTCCAGGAGGAGGGGGTTTGGGGCTCGTTGCGGGGATTTCTGCGAGGATTCTTGATTTGTTTCTCCCTCGCTCTCCCTTCCCAACCTGAGGCGAGTTGACGCCTGGCTTAATAAAATGCCTTTGCTGTTCTGGTTCAGATTAACTTCTCAATGATTAATACCAACTCAGAGATGTGAGGAGACCCTGGATCTCTGGGTGAAATGATTACCCACTGTATTAAAGTGTACACTTCATGGAGGACGAGAGCCTCAGAGGGCCCTGCTTCTGGCAGGAACCACAAACAGCTCGTGCAGCAGCAACAGTGGCATTTTCCTGGAGATTATGTGCTGCTGGAGATCGGCTGTGATGGGGTGGGTGTCTGGTTGAGAGAACACAGAAACTACCATGGGCAGGGACACCTCCCACTATCCCAGGCTGCTCCAAGCCCCATCCAACCTGGCCTTGGGCACTGCCAGGGATCCAGGGGCAGCCACAGCTGCTCTGGGCACCCTGTGCCAGGGCCTCCCCACCCTCACAGGGAAGAATTTGTTCTGTGTATCCTACCCAAATTCCCCCTTCTTCAGTATGAACTTGTTCCCCAGATCCCTGCTCCACAAGAGCCACGTCAGCACACACAAACCAGGCCTTGCCTTTCCCATTTTGCCAGTTGCCAGCTTTGTCTTGTCGTGCCACTTCTGCAGGATGCTGTTCCTGTAGGTCCTGAAGTCCCTGTAGCGCTTGGCTATGAACTCAGGGTACTCCTCAAACTTCAGCTTCCGTTTGGGGAGGCTCCTCCTCTTCTCCTGAGCTTTCTCCACTCTCTCCTCATCGCTGCTGCTCGGGATTTCATCCTCACTGGAACAAAACCAGGCAGGATAAACACCCTGCCCCTCTCTAAGGCAACGTGTGAGTCCTTGATGGCCTCCCCACCGCCAGCCCACACCACAATGGTATTTTTGTAAAAAGCCCCATGGTTTAGCCCCTGCTCCATTATCAGAGATATCACAAACCAGACTTCCCACAAGGCAGAAGGAATTCAAGTAGCAGAGTGTCTGACACCCAGACACAGCAGAAACTGAGACAGCAGCAGGGTGAGGGTGCTCAGGAAGGCTGTGCTTTGTCCTGTTTGCTGGAGACCAAAGGATTCAGAAGGATCTTATCTCTTTTTGCATTTACCTCTCAGTTTTTGCTTGCTTCCCATCGACCAGATGCCTTGTGCCTGGGTACTGATAAAGCAGCTCATCCTGAAGTTCCACCAGCACTTTCAGCAAGGCCTCCAGGGCTTTACAACCTGCAGAGCAAGAGACACAAGTGACAAGATCTGATCTACAGGGGAAACTTTAAACCATGACCCGGCGAGTTTAATGAGAAGATTCTGATCAGAAAAGCAGAACTGCAGGCCCAGAGAGCCTCAGGAAGAGAGAAAGGGAAGAAAAGATGGGGTGGAGGGGTGTAAATTGATCAATACGTGGTGTGAATGTGATTTTTATTGGGATGAGCAGCTGCACTCCAGGGTGGTCACACACACAAACCCTGGTGATGCCGGGTATGCAAAGGCTTTGGTAGCTGACAGTTTTCCTGTATCTGCGTCTGTTCCAGTGGCTGTGAGCTCTCCAAGGACACACAGTTCCAGCTGGCTGTGGGACAGGTGAACTGCACACTGCCACGGCATCTGCTCTTTAAAAACAGTTCTTCTGTGGCAACCAACAAGCCTCCCTGCAGAAGTCCCTGACAGAAAACAGGCGTTTGCCCAGGCCTACACAACCTGTCCCTCTGCACATCAACCACAGGGTCAGCTCTCCCAGCTGAACACTTGGCACACCCCTACCCCAAAACCTAAACTGAACTCACTCTGGCTGACAGAGCACGTGGATTTGTGTGGAGAGCAGGAGGTGGGACCTTCCCCAGAGCCTCTCCTGGTGCCTCCTCTGCCACGGAGCCAGTGGGGCTGCTCTGCTTAACTCCCCAATCTTCCCTTGCACGTGGCACAAAAGAACAGGGAGAACTTTTCCCCACTCTGTTTTTTTCTTTATTTCTGCTTTTCAGTGGGGGACACAGAGATCATGGGTAGAGTGAACAGCAAATCTTCCTCAGGCAGACAGAGGCAGAAATCAGCCCAGACACTCAGAGGTCTCAATCTCCCGTGTGTTACCACTGTGATATTGCTCAGTTGTCACCACCTTCAGACAAATTACAGCCTGACCTCGGTAACAGCAATGTCAAGGAGAAGATGCTTTAAGATTTTTGTTGCAGATCAGCTGTTGGACTCACCCTCCCCGAGCCCGTGGTTCATTACAGATACACTCTGACAACTCCTCTATATAAACCTATTAACGGATTAGGTTTGCTGCACTTGTAAATCAGACGTGTGTGAGCATCAAAACAATTCCACCAGACAAACAGACAAAAGCCCTTAAAAATGCATTTGTTGTAGGTGTCTGCAGCTAAAGCATCACTTGCAGAAGCCAAGTGCCCCCACCCTAGCCTGAGTGCACAGCTTACACCAGCAAAATCCTTCCCACTGCCTGCAACACAGCCAAACGTCCCCAGAGCTTCCCAAGCTGTTTATTTTCTCCCCGCTGCCTCTCCTTCAGCAGCAGTGCTAATGCACCCCAGGCAGCTTTGATCCTGGCAATTACAACTGGAGTAGCACTCCAGCTCTTCTGGGGTATAGCAGGGCCACGTGGAGCAGGCAAGGAAATAAAGACAGGCTCAAGCTGCCCCAGGCTATGAGATACAGACCCCAACAGAAGTGGGGATGGGGAGCAATTTTATTTGGAGTGAAGGGGCTGGAGAGGGCAGAGAAGACAATGACGGTGTGTCTAACCAGGTGGGAGGGCTAATTATTCCAGGCAGTGGCTTCATCACGAGCCTCTTACAGCTGGGTAATTTCCCTGTTCTCAGTTCTTGGGTATTTAATAGCATTATTGGATGGCAGTCTCACTTCTACTGGTGGCTGTTAAAGTGTGCTGCAAACTCAACTTCAGAAGCCAAGTGCCACCCTCTCCTGCTCTCCTCCCATCTAGCCCTGCCCTATCCATTTCACACTTAATTCCAGGAGGGACGGTTTTCTTCCCAGTCTCCTCTTCATCTTTGCTTCCCTCTGAAGCCCTTGCCTGCCTTTACAGTGCCTGCTTTGGGGAAGTCTGGCCCCGTTTGTGAATGAAGGCAGCACAAACCAGAACTGTTTCATGGATGCAAACCGGGTCATTTTGAAAGGAGGCTGGACACTGACTGACCCTCCTACCCCCAGCAGGACTTTTGTAATGCTGCTCCTTGTCTGAGACAAGAACACAACAGGCGTGGCTGGAATACGACCTCAGAGTGTCTGTGGTGAGACACTACCTTGGAAGAGTCACTTTTAAGAGTCCACAGAAGCCCCTTCACTTTGTGTCCAGGAGGGAAAAAGTTGCTCCAGATCCAGCAGGCAGCAGATCAATCCCCCCAGAACGCTGGGAGCCAGCACCAGTAAATCAAAGTGTGCCTTTCTCTTAACACTCCCTCACACGTCCTCGTTTTATCCAGCCCTCCGCCCGGGCTGGGAGCAGCCCTGGAGTATTTAGCTGCACTCAGGGATAGCACTGCCATGTATCAAAGTGTCAGCAGACCCACCAGAGATGAAATCTGTCCTGCTGCTCTCAAACCACACAAAATCAATTCTGTCGATGCCCGTGGTTATGGACAAACTGCCCGTGCTGCTGGCACCCCCTCGGCGAGGGGGGACCCGGCTGCAGGGACCGAGCCCAGAGCTGCCCCGGGATCCACGCAGCGCACACGGGGATGGGCTGCCAGGGGGCTTCTGTGCTCATCCACGCTCCCAGCCCAGCATTCCCACAGCTTCCCACGCAGGAGAAGCCCTGCACTCTTTTCCATGGCCTCTGAGACGGGGGTCTCATTCCACCTTCCCCAGCAGCTGCGCGGAGCTGCGGGAGCGGCCGCGAAATCCATGGAAAAACCCCGGAGCCTCCGGGCCAGCCTTTCCAAGGCATTCCCAGAACTGCCCCACCAGGCACCTCCACCCTGCCTCACCCTGGTGCACCCAGCCAGCAGATTTGGAGTGTGATGGGTTCACAGAGCCGCCCTGTCCGTGCTGCATCCATCCAGCAGATCAGAGTGCAACGGGCCAGGGAGGAAATCCTAAAACCGGGGCAAACCTCGCAGGATTTTCACTCCACATGGCACCTTGCAGGGTGCTGCTGTGGCAGTGCTTCCCACAGACTGTACCCAAACACAGGAACATCCCTCCCGGGATGTACCAGCAGGAACCACCACCTCAGCACACAGCTCCACCTCAGAGCCCGTGCCCACGCTGGAAATTAAGGACCTTCCCCCCTCAACTAAATCCGAGGATCTGGCATCACAGGAATATCACCAAGCTTTCCGTTCTCCCTGCACCTCCACAGGCTGGGGAAGTGCTCACACAGAAAAGCTGGAGCAATGCTGGCGTTGGAAGGAGGGGATGCAGAGCAAAAGCTGAGCTGCACGATGCTGGGAGCGTTCCCTGTCCCCATGGAGAGTGCCCCCACACCGCTCACACCACGCAAGTCGAGAGCAGGAGAGCAACCCCAGCTCTTATCTTAATCACTGCACATAATGAGGAGTCTCTCCAGCAGGTAGACAGGTTTATCCCAGTACTCGATGGAGAGGGGAATCCTCCCTCCCTTCGGAGGGCTGTGGGACAGGAGTTAAACTCCGGGTCAAAACGGCGCTCGACGCGCTGGCCTCGGAACAATGCTCCCCATTCACATCCAGCAGCCAGCCACTTGCACTCGTCATCCCCAGCAATTAATCCCCCACCAAACACGTTTGATTAAATCTTTTCAAGCAAATCCTTTGCTTTGCTTTTGTTAGTTCACTTCTTGTCAACATCTATTAAAATATGCCTTTAATTCTCCCACAATCTTAAAAAACACCGATTCCACTGTCTTCAACTTTAATCAACTGTATGGCCGGCATTTTTCATTTCATAATAATGTGCTGTTTGGAATTCAAGAGGCAGGCTCAACATCAATCATTCGGCAAGAATTTTTCCACTGCAATAAATATGCAAATGAGGAAAGCCAGTCAGTCGTATTTCAGGCCCGACTTGCTAGTGTTTTAAAAAAGACACAAATTTATTAATTGCCGTTGGCCAGCGGAATCCTATTACTTTGGGCATTGATTACAAAGCTGTGTGAGTGATTATTGTGCAACTCGCAGGCTATCCAGGCATGAGGAAAAATTATTAAAGCAAGGCAGAGATTATCAACCCGGAATAACAATAAGCCTTAACATTTTAGGCCTCTAACTTCTTCAACAAAGAATTACGCCGCAGCTCCAGTGTATCATAATTCTGAAGTCTGTCAGTATTACTTTTGGAGCTTGCTCTATATTCCCAGCAGCAGAACGGCGTCCCCAGCCAGGAAAAGGTGGGGGAATTCCTCCAGGTATCACATCTTAGACGTGGGGCTGTGGACAGCAGCTTGGATGTCATTCCCAGCCTGGAAGGAACCTCAGGAGGAACAACACGGGGCAGGCAGGAGCCCAGCAGCTCCAGCCTGGCTCCCCTCAGTGTCCTGCGGCCCCAGATCAACGTGGCTCAGAAATAAAAGAAATAATCCTGTCTGATAAGCCTCAGACAGGAGCTCCAAGAGCCAGCCCACACTCGATGACAGGCTAAAGGTGATTTTATACAGGTGGTGTGGCTACATTTGCATTTCTCACAGCCCTCAGCTCGATCCCAGCACAAAGCACTGGTAAATCTGTCCAAATTTAGGAAATGAAGGGAGCATGTGCCTCCCAAAACAGCGAGTTTGGGGAACTCCACCAAACGACAGCAGAAAAAGGGCCGACTTCGCTGACTGCAAAGGTCTGCTCCACAGCCAAGCCCAGTTTGCTGGTTCCATTGGAATGCAAATGATGCAACAGCTTCTGCAGAGGGGAAAATTGTGTTCCCCCAGCACAAAGGGGGCAGGGCTGCAGCCCCCTCCACACCAGGGCTTCAGCTGACTCCCAAAGAGTTACACAACAGCCTCAATTCAGCCCTTTCACTCCAATATTACTGCATCTGACAGGAAGGACAACAGGATCAGACGCAGATGAGTTTGCTAAAAGTAAAGAAAATAACTGGATGCAACAACAGAATAACGGCTGGGTATTCGGGGGTTTATTAGAGGGGACTGGGGGAGGGGGAAGGCTGGGGAGGAGAGAAAGAGAAACACTTCCATGAAGTTCATGCTCTGCTGATTCGCCTCAACCATCATCTTTTGATACCAGCCCAAACCAGGGAGGGGATGGGGCTGGCAAAAATGAGATTTATAAAAAGTGATGTTTTACATTACTGTAAATGCAAAGAAGCTGACAGCACACACTGCTGCCTCTGCCAGCCTGGAGTCCCCAAACACATGGGCAAGGAGGAGAAAGGAAGGGGAAATGTGAAATTTCATAGTTAGATCGGGGTATTAAGGCCAGAAGGGAACATCAGCCCATCCAGACTGACCTCCCCACATAATACCAGGCCATTCATTGTATTTTTCATGACAAGCCCCGAGTTTCCACCTCAAGGTACCCAACTGCCAATTAATCCGAGTTAGCTGACATTTGCACATGCTTGTCTGGACACTTTTAAAGCCTTTGTTTCCCTGCAT
The DNA here is from genome assembly GCA_013399195.1 of Dicrurus megarhynchus. NCBI lineage: Eukaryota > Metazoa > Chordata > Aves > Passeriformes > Dicruridae > Dicrurus > Dicrurus megarhynchus. The sequence continues at coordinate 171,465 of VXAD01008441.1, forward strand.
CTTGTTTGTGCAGTACACAGACCAACATGCACAAATATTTAGCTAAATTCAGTTTAATTAGCTCTTAATCTTGAGAAACTGGGGTGTAGACAAAGCTGTCTGAGTGTGGTGTAATCCCACGGGCTGGAGCTCGGGGGGATCAGGTCACCAATCAGGGGCTGTCCCAGCATTTCCTGCACTGGAATTTAAGGCTGATTTCAAATAAACCTCAGACATCACCACTGAACAACACACATGGCTCAGGACGTCACCTATTAAATCATTCTACCACACCCATACGTTAGAAGGAGACAACAACTCTGCTCAAAAGTACTGAACAGCACAAGCTAGAAGGCACGAAATTTAGAAAAAAGGGTCTGATTCATTCATTTCTTTCAGCTGAGAGAAGACTCTTCATTAACATCAACAGGCTTTGGCTCAGTCCCAAAGAGAGTTGAACAGATTCCCCGTGAGATCAGAGAGGAGAGGTGAAATTTGGGGACACCTGCATCCCCATCCATTTAAGTCACATTCAGCCCTGCACGAATTGACAGGGCCAACGCTTTTTGTATTCATAAAGTGTCCAGACTAATACAATTCAATTAAAATGAACTACCAGTTTTAAGTGGGCTAGATCTGATCACAATAATTTACACTCAGGCTTGAAACCCAGTTCTGCTGTCACACATTTGTGCAGGCTCCCAGTGAAATCTTCAAAGCAAGAATATATTTAAGTCCACGATCTTGCCTAGCACCAATTAATCCTGTAACTGCTCTATGCCTCTGGAAACTGTGTAATCTGCCTGTGCCTCAGTCCCTCCCCCTCCCCTGTGACACTCACCCCGCTCTGTATTAATGCATTAACATCTCCAGATGGAGGTGTGGATATATTGGAGTCTTAAAAGCGATCCAGGAACGGAGGTGATAACAAAATTACGAGGGAATTCTTGGCAGCCGAGTCCTGCAGGCTTCCCTTAAAATTTCCAAGCCTGTGTCAGTAAATCACATTTCCTCAGAGAGCTGTTCCCTGCCCAGGTGTGTCCAGGTGAGGGGGAGAGGGGGATGCTTTGCCAGGCACATCCTCTCTCCCAGGAAGTGGAACAGGTTCCCTGGTACCTACAGCAGACTGGATTTTATCCAAAATCAGTCACTGCAGTTTGGTCTCCTGTTTGCATGCAATACACTTTGTTCGGGTTTATTTTATCACTGATCACAAGCCTTGGTGAAACTTCACCACAGCTCTCCAAAGTGTAAATAAGTTAATATTTGTTGTCCCCACTTTTGTTCCTCCACTGAGCACATCCATCCCCACACACCCTGCACAGCTCCTTTTACCAAACCCACTATTTCCTCCATTTCTTGCAATTATCTGCAGCTTATGCTGAGGAACAGAAATGTGGGATCCTGGTATTTTCTCTCAATCCACTGACAGATGGAGTCAAAGACAAAAAAAACCCCAAACCCAAACCCCACAGAAATGCAGTGAGCAATTTACATTTCAGGGACACCCTGAACTCTGGGAAAAGCAAAGCATATGCTTGTGGAAACACACACAGTCCCTTTGAAGTCCTGCAATTTCCACCAATTTCTGGCAAGAAACTTCCTCACCTGGGTTTCTGTACATTTTTAACTCATGCCACCAACTATAAAGTGAAAATAACACAATCTGCTATTCCAAAACTGGGATTCCCAGATCTTTTTAAAAAGCATAAGGTATTAGTGAAACATTATGAAACATTCTCAGTTCAGAAAATTTAACTAGAATTAGAAAGAAAAAGCAACACAGCTACAGGCCTGCAGAGAGAAGCCCAAAGCCTTTAAGGATGAAGAGATTTAATTCCTTAAAGCCCTTGTTACCTCCTTGTCCCTCAATTATTTGTGGGTTTTTGGTCATTCTATCAAGATTTAACACAACAAGCCCCAAACCCTGGAACTGTTTTAATTCCTGACACTGGATGTGGCTCCACCATCATTTATTCCATCTCTACTTTGGCTCTTCCTCGCCCTTGAGGTAATTTTTGGAGACAATTTCATGAGATCCCCTTCCAACCTCCCAGCACAGTGAAATATGAGTGGCAGGCCTGCAATCTGTGCACAGACACAGCACAGAAACTTGCACCTTGCACTCCTTTTCTATGTAAATAATGCAGGGATCCTGCGGGAACATGCCAGGGATTGGAATTTTTAATTAATGGGTCTCTTTAATGTGCAAATCAGGAGCAGATTGCAAATTCTGACTCGCATTGATTATGAAAAACATTAATTGAACGTGCAAGACCCCAAACAGAGGCAACATCTCAAGCCCTGGACCAGACTGGAAGATGCAGTGCAGGGGAATACAAATCTGTCTTGGAGAAACAGCCCACTCCAGGCAGCAGCACCTTGGAATTGTGAGCTGGGAGGGTTTGTGTGTGCAGGGCATTAAACACTGGACACTTGTGCTGCTTTCAGAGCTCAGCCACTCTCATCTCAGCACTAAAAACCATCCAGACTTTCTCAGTGGGTGCAGAACAGGAATAAACATGAGCTCCATCACCACAGTTTGGTCTCCCATTTGTATGTAAAAAAGGGTGACAGAAAAAATCTGGAATATAATTAAAGGTTGGAAAAAAAAAAACCCAACCAAAAAAAAAGGGAAATAAAAAGTAAGACAGCACAAACAAAGCAATGCTGTCTCTTTAAACAGAAATTCATCCTATATAAATTATGGCCATAAACTTTTCCTGCAGTGCAGCCTAATTAATTCTTGTTCTATACACAAAGGGAAATGCTGGGTGACAAATGGGTGTGAAGCCTGAAAGCTGCCAGGTCTGCAAAACATTTTCTACTTCAATTTATAAGCAATTTTGCAGTAAATCATCTACCAGAACCTGAGATCTCAGGAATCTAAGGTTGTCCAAAGCACGTTGTAACATTACAAAAAAAAAAAAATCATAAAAGATTACAAAAATAATAAAATAAACACTTGAGGTTTTGTGACCTCCAGTCTCAAAATCTGGAAAATGAGCATGACCTTGCCATTTTCACTCAGGTTTGGCTTTAAAACTGCAAATGGACGGAGAATTGCTGTCTGCTCTTTAACACAATTATACTCCAGCCCTTAGGGAATTCCAGCACCACAACAGGGTTGTCCTGAGTAGGAGATACCCAAGAGGAAAATACACAAAGGAACATTTTCCAATTCCAAAAATTCAGCCTTCCTCTGAGCACAGAGCAGAAATTTCATAAGAAATGGAAGGATTTGGGAAAAATTACTGGGAACACTCTTGTTCAGGAGCTCTGAGAGCACTGGGAGCCTCCTGACTTCAGCATCCTGCAGGGTTCACCCAGAGTCTGGGATTTTGGCACCAACTCCTTTGTGCAACTTGAACACCAAATCATTTCCTCCTGTTCAGGGAGGGTGATGAAAACGTGCCAGGTTTATTCTGTGGATTTGGACAGAAGCGCTGAGGCTCCCCTGAAAGGAGAGCATCATCCAGCCCAAAACAGTGTCCATGTCATGATTATCCCAAATCCTGCCCAAGGCTGAAGCACAGCACGTACAACAAGTGCAGCAGCAGAAGCAGAATGTTCCTAAATTCAGAATTTCCCATCTCATTTCCTCTGCTAACCCTGCCCAGGTCACTCCAGCTTTATGTTCTCAGTGTCTTCACAGACGAACCACAGAACACAAACCCAAGCTATGGAGTATCAGAGTGAGCTCCTACAACCTCCCTGCCCAGATGATGAGGAGAAGGTGAGGAGGGGATCATGGAGCAGTTCTCAGCAGTGGAGTTTCCCTCAGAGCTCTGCACAGCTGAGGGGTTACCCTCTGCAGCACTGGGGACATTAAACTCCTTTGTTCTTGGATGTATTTTGCTTATGGGAAATATCAAAATGTCAACCATTGTTTCTGTTAAAGGTCTTTAATGATATTGCATCTTAGACCTGTAATGAAACATGGAGCTGGGGCAGTTTGTAATGCATCTCATTAAGGACATTAATAACGTGTGCTCCACCGAAAGGTCAGCACAGGATTGGTGGGAGTTTGCCTTTTTGTCCTTAATCACTTCATTTAAAGCAGCAGAGGCAACGCTGAGCCAGAGAGAAGCTCACCTGCTGAGGCTGCAGGTAAGATGATTGCTGCCATGTCCTGGGCAGGGGTGAGCCTGAGGACCACAGCCCAGCCTTGCTGCAGGGCCAAGACTCGGGGTCATGTCTGATGACCCACACATCTCTATCCCTGTGCATTCACCTCAAGGCCAGAAAAAAGGCAGCCAAATATAAAAATTAAGCAGAGCCACACCACTCTGAAGCCCAGTACCTTGCACTTATCAAGTGGAGCCTGCACGTTGTTACTTCATACTGGAAAATCTACTACAGCTCTCATCTGATCAGTGTCACCAGCAGTGGTTCTCAGGAATAAACAGGGGAAGCAGCTCCAAGCTGGAATTTAGCTGCACTGACCCTCTCCTTTGGGCTGCATTACTCCTGCTTTGGGCAAACCTTTGCATTCACTGGCCCAGCACAAAATTGGTACAAGGTGTCTCTGGACAAAGCATCCCAGCTCTGCACTGAACAGCAACAACCAAACCAATTGTTCACAAGAGTCTGAGCAAAGGAGAAAGATTAAAGGGCTCTTACAGTTCTCCACTGCGCTGTCAAAGTCCTGTCCCCCCTCCTTCCTGAACCTGGGGTAGGTGTCTGGCTGGGGCAGCCTGTTGGCCGTCACGAGCACCTTCTGCATCTTGATCCTCCCTTCCATCAGCTGATCCCACAGGGCTTCACAACAAAAAGGAAATAAAAGAAGCAGTTAGCAAGTCAGAGCACTTCTTCCTTGTGAAGGACCTGCCAGCTCAGGCCCTGTCCTTTGGGCTGCATTACTCCTGCTCAGGGCAGTCTTTGCATGCACTGACCGGCACAAAATGGGTGCCACAAGCTGTCTCTGGACAGAGCAAATCCCAGCTGCAACTGTGACCCCCAAATCAAACCACCCCTTTGCTTTACTGTTCCAAAGGACAGCCTGCAAACAGAGGTTTGATAGTTTAACAGCTCAAACAGGAAGAACTGGCATTTTGGGTGTTACATGTTGCAAAGAAACAAAGTGATCTCAGCATCGCAGCAGGACCGGTGCAGGAAGTCCCTGTGCCCACTGGTCCCATGAGGATATTCAGCACTGGTTCAGCTAAGCCAGTGGATAAATACACTTCACATCACGAGCTGTTACAGCAGCAGTGACACCAGATCTGGCAGAACATCTGCAAACACAGGGGGCTGCAGTAGCATGCCCAGGCAGGGTGCTAACAGCACCGTACCGTGCTGAGGGGCTTCCCAGCACGGCTGGTTTCACACTGCCAGCGAGGTGACAGGCCTGGCAAACACACAGCAAACATGCACAAACCTAGCTGGTTCCTCACAGCTTTGCCCTTCTCCACTTCTTCAGACTCCTGTCCCCTGGAGAAGGTCAGCACTCCCCCGTCTTCTTCGCTGTCTTTGGTCTCCTTTCCATCGTCATGGTTTTCACTCCCATATTCCTCCTCCTCCTCACTTCCTTCTTCCATGTCAGCATCATCTTCATCTTCATCTGCACCTTCATCCTCCCCTTCACTGCTCCCTGCATCATCCATCCCCTCTGCAAACTTCTCCAAGTCTGTGATATTCTGGAAGCTGAACTTCGGCGCCTCGGCCTTGACAGACGGATCCTCCTCTTCATCGTCCTCCAAGTCATCCTCCTGCCCACTGCCAGCACTGCTGACCTTCTCCCTGGCCTTAGTGCCAACACTGTCCTCTTCTGAGCCTTCACTGTTGCTGTACCAGTCATCTAATGCTTCTTCAGCTAATAAATGAGAGAAAAAAGTTAATTACTTAGCAGAAAAATGTGCCACTTTGCAGTGTTCAACAGCAACAGCCCAGGTTGGAGACATTTAATGTCCAACTTAATTGCAGCTGTTCCTTGCCCTGTAACAAGGCCCTGAGGTTTGCCATGCTCAGCCACATGCTGACATCACGTTTTGCCAGTAAAAAGAGGGAAAAAAAGAGGTTTCTTACCAGATCCTTCTTCAGACAGAGCATCTCCCCAGAGCTCTTCCTGCAAAGCTTTCCGAGATGTGGCTTTTCCACTGTACCTCTTATCAGCTTCCAGGAGAGAGGCTGAAGCTCTTTTCCTAATATTGCCAACAGGCAAAATGTCATCCGTGGTTTCATCCTCAAATCTGTCAATCACTTTAGCAACTGTAGCTGTGGGGAAAAAAAACCAGGGGAGGGGTGTCTGAACTGAACTGAACTCCAGTCTGGAAGGAGCAGCTGCAGCAAGGAGCCCTGGGAAGCTCCTCATGCTCTGTAACAACAATGCACTGCACAGGGGAGCTGGGTGGGAACAGAAGTCATGGAAGAGTCTGGCTGTGAGCCTTTGAGAAGTGCAGGAAAGCCACACAAATAATTTCCTGCAAGGGGAAAGGTTCCTGCATGAAGCAGAACACAAACTAAGCATATCCAAGCCCTCCCAAGGATGCAGGAGGGTCTCTGAGAAGTACAGCCCTTCATGTGGAGGACTCTGCAAAGCTGCAGTGCCTTCACTCACTTCATGCTTGCAGATTAAAAGAGGAACACTCCAATTCAGATGCACTTTGGCCTCTTGCTACATATGCAAGCCACACAAATACATAAACATTTCAGAAAAGCTCAACAGAGGAAATAATTTCACCGTGGTTATTGCTCTCTTCAACCCAATCTTCTCCAGGACACGGAGCAGAGCAGTCCAGCCCAGAGAACACATCCCACCATCCTCCCTCCCCGCCTTCATTCATGTGCAAGACACCCTGTGCCAAATTACAGGGTTAGCTTTGTTCGGGCAATCGAGCGACTCAAATCGCTGAGTGCTCTTAATGTGTGTTTGGAAATGTTAATGCCTCACTTGGAGTGTTTGTTCGAGGCTGAGGGGGGCAAAAAAACCTCCTGCTCATAACCAAAGCAACAAAATCTGCTCCAAGTACGGTCATTCCCGCTGGCAGAGGATGGCAAAATGCTGGGCACCAAGGAATGGCTGGGCAGGAGGGGCAGAGGCAGAATGGCCCCTGGGACTCCAGGGATCTCCTGGAATCCTCAGTCTTGGCACCACCACAGGATGAAGTTCTCTCCAGAGAAGCTGTGGCTGCCGCACCCCTGGAAGTGTCCAAGGCCAGGTTGGATGGGACTTGGAGCAGCCTGGGATGGTGGAAGGTGTCCCTGCCATGGCAGGGGTGGCACTGGATGGGCTCTAAGGCCCCTCCCAACCCAAACCAGTCTGGGATTCTGTGAAGTCCGAAACAAAATTATGGTTACTAAAATGGGAAAACGCCTCTGCTGACCACGGTAACTTCCTCAGTGGTTACTAAGGTGTTTCTTACAAGATGCTCTTGCTCTCACACAGTCTGCAAAGACGAGCCAGGCTAAGGCTAACACAGGCCTGACCCCGGGGGCGGCCCCCGTCTCTGAGAGAACCCCGATCCTGGGCACATCCCCGATCCCACAGGTGGCTCGAACCCCGAGCTGAACTCGATGGCGCAGGTAACCCCGAGCCCCGACACAGTCCCGAG
>VXAD01008443.1:8183-60061 GCA_013399195.1 Dicrurus megarhynchus
AGGGCCGGCGGGGCGGCCTCTTCGTCCCCTTCCTTCTCTTCTTCCTTCTCTTTTTCCTCCTCTTTCTCCTCTTCCTTTTTCTCCTCGTGTTTTTCCTTCTCCTTTTTTTTCCTCTTCCTTCTCTTTTCCTCTCCTTGTTTCCCTCCCCTCCCTGCTCTCCCTCCTCCTGCCGCTGGTGTCCCCCAGGGCTGTTGGGCCCAGTCCTGTTTGGTATCTTGATTTCTGATCGGGAGGAGGGGATCGAGTGCTCCCTTGGCAGGTTCGGGGACGACACGAAGCTGCGTGGGCTGTGGGTGTGCCGGAGGGCAGGAAGGCTCGGCACAGGGATCCGGACAGGCTGGATCCATGGGATGAGGCCCGTGGTGTGGCTGTCAACAAGGCCGAGCGCCCGATCCTGCACTTGGGTGACACCGAGCCCCGGGAATGCTCTGAGCTGGGAGAAGAGTGGAAAGCTGGAAAAGGCCTTGGGAGGTGCTGGTGACAGCACCGAACGTGAGCCCAGGTGTGCCCAAGAGGCCGATGGCCCCTGGGCTGTGCCAGCCCTGCTGTGACACAGCCCCAGGGCAGTGCCCGTCCCTGTGCTGGCACTGCTGGGGCACCTCCAGTGCTGGGGACAGCTCTGGGACAGGAGGGACCCTGAGGGGCTGGAGGAGTCCAGGGAAGGGAACGGAGCTGGGAAGGGGCTGGAGAATTCCTGGAGGTGGCACTCGGTGCTCTGGGCTGGGGACAAGGTGGGCATGGGGCACAGCTGGGACTCCGTGGGCTGGGAGGGCTTTTCCAGCCTCAGGGATCCTGGGATTCCTCCTGTCAGTGTGGTGGGCCCCAGGGCGCTGCAGCTCCGGGGATCCCGGTGAGATATCCTGACACATCCTGGCCGGGCCTGGGGGCTCTGGCCGGGATCAGATCAGTGGGTCCCTCTCTCCCTTACCCTCAGCAGCATCAAGGGGTGTTTTGTGTCCTGTTCTGCTCTGACTCCTGAAGGTTCACAGCTTTTCCTGCGTGTCTCAGGTGTCTCTGTGCTTCCTGCCCTTCCCATGGTGCTGCTGAATTTGCAGGGATTCAGGGAATTGTGGCTGCTGTGAGGTCACTGCTTTTCATCCTTTTATTGATGATTCCTTCCAGCTTCCCTGTAGCTTCCCTATAACCACATCAGGCACATGATGGGAGCGTTGGGGTGTCTGTGCAGGGCCAGGAGTGGGACTGGTGGATGATCCTTGTGGATCGCTTCCAACTCAGGGTATTCTGTGACTCAGTAATTACAAAACCTGGCTGGAGCTGGGGTGAAGATGATGACTCAGTTCTTTTGGTTTGCGTTCTGCCCTGACTTGTGCTTTCTTAAACTCGTGCTCCGTGTCACTTTTTCACTACGCAACGCCTGTTCTGAATGGCAGCACTGGAAAAAGCGATTCAATAAGTGAGGCACCAGGCTCAGCTTTCTTGTTAGGCTGGGATCGAAGGAAACAGAAGAACTCAACATTCCTGGGATTTTTGTCACGGCCAAAATGGAGGAGATTGAGTGCTCCTGTTGCCACTCTTTCTCTGTTTTGTTTGTAGTATAAGTTCAGCCGGTATTTTATTTTGTTTATTCTTATTTATTATTTTATTTCTAATTTCAAATCCCTGCTGCAGTTTGCTGTTTGACCACACTCACATTTCACATGGCTCAAACTGATGTATTTGTACAAGTGGATTTTTTTTGAGTTCTGCAGGATTCTTTAACAAACCTAAAAGCTTCAAGGGCTCCCAGGCTGCAGAACTTCAAAAATGGGACTGTTAATTTAATTTAATTTAATTTAATTTAATTTAATTTAATTTAATTTAATGCTTTTAAAATTTTACTCAGTGTAATATTTTTTAATTTATAATTTTAATATTGATTATTTATAATTTATTATTATCACTTACTAAAATTTAGCAAGTGCAACAGAATAGGAACTTGAATCATTTGGGCTAAATCTTAGAGTCCCTTGCCAGGAAAACAAATTGTCATCATTCTAATTGTAAATTAGACCATCCCAAATACCAGATTATCACATGTGGATGATCTGGGGAGGTGCTGAGTGTGGAAGTTTGGTGTAGGCAGCAGCAATGGGGCAGATCCAGCTGCCTCTTCATCCAGAGCTGCTCTTCCCTTGGGACACCTTTGGGGAATGTGCTTTTCCCGTGCCACAGCTGGATTTGCTCCCATGGTTCCACATCCACAGAGCTGTGCAGAGCCTTGGAATGTGCCCTGGCTGCTCTGGACACAGCTGCAGATCACGGGATAAACCCTCTGGAACAGTGCTCTGGAGGAGCGTGGCTTCTTTTATTGAGAGGAACACTCAAAACTTTTAGAAGCTTAAAGTTTCCTGTCTGGATCCGTTCACAGCCCACGTGCGCTCGCTGTTTTCCCAGCTTTGCCCTTCCTCTTCCATAACCTTCACCTCTGGAGCTGCAGGAGCAGCCCCGTTCCCTTTGATCCTTTGTTCACCTGCCCTTCTCTCCTGACTTTGTTGACAGGCTCAGGGCAGCAGGAAGCGTTTGCTGTGTGGTTGGAGTGGCACAGGAGCAGGGATTGCTGAGGAGCTGCATGAGGACATTCCCTGTTTCATTCCAGGGTTGGATTTGCCTTCTGGGGCTCCTTAACTTTGTCCTCCTGTGCCAGAACTGAGTGTCCTCCTCATTCTTCTCGTTTCCATCTGCTGAGCACTTGCTTTCCAGGAGAATCTTTTCCATTTTGTTCCTTTTCCTACCTAATCCAGCCCCCAAGGCCTTACATATCCCTCACATTTTGTTTCCTTTTTAATTTTTCTATAATTAATTTTTCTGGTATTTTTCTAGCATTTTTCTATAATAATAATAATAATAACAATAACAATAATAATAATGATGATGATGATGATTATTATTATTATTAATTTTATGTTCCTTTTATTGCTGATACCTGCCTGTAACACCCTCCCCCTGCAGTGCCTGTCAGTATATTAACATCAGTATATTAAAATTAGTATATTAATACTGATTTCAAGCCTGATTTTTGAGGCATTCAGGACACAAATTCAGCCTCGTTAGAGTACTTTATATTAATTGTGGAGTGATCCAAGAGCTGTAGCTAATAACCATTGCACGTGGCATCCTATGGAATGTTTAATGGGAACTGAACAGATAATTTTAGATTAGTCCTTGATGAGATGTTGCTGCTTTTTGTTCAAATTCACCACGTTTCCCCCTCATTTTTCAGTCCATAATAATTCTTGTCTTAAACATTTGGGCTTAAAATCTTGGAAATATTTGAGGAAAATTAGACTTTTTTTTTTTTCTTGGTGTTACTCGGGTGTTTCTTTCCTTCTTGAACTGCAGGGATAATATTTTCCAGTCTTCGATCTGACTGCTTCAAACTCCTCAATTCTGAGCCTGCATTTTTATGACATTTCTTTCTCATTTTTTGAGATTATTTTTGCACTTCTCCCCCATCCTCCCTTGATTACTTTTAATGTAGCCTCACTGTTTTGGGTTTTTTTTATGTTATGAAAGATATTTTATCTTTTTTATATAATATACATTATAACATAACATAACATAACATAACATAATATAATATAATATATAAATTATACATAAACTATGAGTTGTTAACTTTCCTCTTGGTGTTTCCAGGCTCTGGAGTATAATCTCTGTTAATCCCCCTGAAGTATTTGCAATGTTTTTAGGTTTTTTTGACAGACAAATGAAATAATTTCCTTTTCAGATTATTGGCCTCAATGAAACAAAACACTCACTTTCCAAGCAAAACCTGCATCTTAAAAAGCCTTCCCAGGGAACTGGATTTATATTGCAAAAAGTTACTTTAATAATCTGTTTTAATCCAGTTTTTTAGGATATAAGAGTGGCATGAGCAGGGATCATTACAGGTGGGGCTGACTTGTGACCACAGGGTCATCCTGGCTATGATCTCTAATTAAATCCAAGCTGGAATTCTCTAATTAGGCTCTGTGAAGGCCAGGCAAACAAATGAAAACACGGGGGAATAAATCTCTGCCTTTTATCCACGTCTTTCTGCTTTATTTCCTGGAAAGCAGTGCTGGAGTAGCCCTCCATTTCTTTTCTATTTACTTGTCACTGGAAAAGTTCTTACGTGCTTTGTGTAAAATTTGAAATATTTCTGTGCAGACAAGGGTTTATTTCACTTCAGGGGCAAAGTGATCAAGAAAATTTTGATTTTAGTGATCAGAGTCACTAAAAAATAAAGAAGCACTGGTTTAGCACAAAAACCTTCTGTGCTGAAAGTGCCTGAGTAGTGATTTTCTGGTGCTAAATCAGTGCTCCAGTGCTTATTTTCTCTGTTTCTTGCATAAAAAAGTGACACAGATGAAGAAAAAAATATTGTATTTTAGTGTATTTCTGGTTTTTTAACCCAGATCTTACTTGGCAAGCCTGTCCCGAGGGAATTCAGGGCTGAAATAAGGGAATGTTCTGGAGGTGTGAAGGTCGTGTGTGCTCGGCAGCGCAGAGGTGGAGCTCAGACCGGGCTGAGGAGCTGGGCTGGGGCCAGCTGGGAGCAGGGAGGCTCTGGGCATTCCCCCTCCTTGCCTGCTTCAGTCCTCAAAGTGGGCTCTTCCCTCATTTTTTTGGTCTTACTTCTGTGTATTGCCCATCCCTTCTTGTGAAAAAAAAGGGAAAAGAAATAATGCAATTAACCTGGCTAGAGGGCTGGAAAGGCTGAGAGGGTTGGGTTTGTGCTGCCTGGACAGGAGAGGGATCCAGGGAGAGCTCAGAGCCCCTGGCAGGGCCTAAAGGGGCACCAGGAGAGCTGGAGAGGGACTGGGGACAAGGCATGGAGGGACAGGATCCAGGGAATGGCTTCCCAGTGCCAGAGGGCAGGGATGGATGGGATATTGGGAAGGAATTCCTGGCTGGGAGGGTGGGCAGGCCCTGGCACAGGGTGGCCAGAGCAGCTGTGGCTGCCCCTGGATCCCTGGCAGTGCCCAAGGCCAGGTTGGACATTGGGGCTGGGAGCAGCCTGGGACAGTGGGAGGTGTCCCTGCCACGGCAGGGGTGGATTGGGTTGAGCTTTAAGGTCCCTCCCATCCCTCCCAGTGAGGATTCCATGACATTCCGCTTGGTTTTGGCTGTTGTGCGGCAGAGGGATGATCCTGAAAAACCTCAGGCAGTGGCAAAGCACTCCCTCCTTCCCTGGAAGAGCTGTGGCAGTGTTTTGAGGAAGGAGCTCTTCAAGCATTTCTCCTTTTGGCTGTGGGAGCAGCAAACAATTCCCAGCCCCTTCCCAGCTGCTCCTCTGAGTGCTCTCCCCTCTCTGGGATTGGCACCGTTCTCGTGCAGCCACGCAGCAAATCAGCTCAGGGAGCTCACCCAGGGAAAAGTGATTCATGGCACTTTGAATTCTTCATAAAAACACCCCAAGCAGCACATTTTGCTTCTAACGTTATTTCTATAAAAGCCAGCTCAAGTCTAATGTTCCTTCATTAATTGGAGGGCTGCAGAGGACAAGTCATTCCATGTTTTTAAAGGTTATGTTCCCTTAGTGCTGAAAAAATCATGGAAAATGCGTCCTCCCACATCTGTTTCTTGTGATCTGTCCGTGTCTCAGCGTCTGTGAGGGAGTTACCCTTCAGAATGGTTCCTGTGAGGGAGAACAGCAGCTGCTCTTCAGTTTGGCACAATGGCAGGGAGGGAAGCTTCCAGATCCGGGAGAGTTTGGACAAGGACGGGCTTTGGATCGCCGCGGCTGCTCCCAGGGCTGTGCTGATCCAGGAGGAGGGACTTGCCTTTGACACTGCTCCCTGTAGGAATGTGCTGGCTCAGGGAAGAGGCCTGGGAGCTGGGAGTGAGCAGCGCTGAGCGGGGTGTGGTGGGAGCTGTGCTGTCTTTGGGATGGGGAAGGTGTGAGGGAGTGAGGGATCACCTGGAGAAAAGGAGCTCAGGGGGGACCTTGTGGCTCTGCACAACTCCCTGACAGGAGGGGGCAGCCGGGGGGGGCGGGCTCTGCTGCCAGGGAACAGGGACAGGAGGAGAGGGAACGGCCTCAGGCTGGGCCAGGGGTGGCTCAGGGTGGACATCAGCAGGAATTTCCCCATGGAAAGGGTGCTCAGGCCTTGGAACTGCCCAGGGAGGTTTGGAGTGCCCATCCCTGGAGGTGTCCAGGGAATTCCTGGAGGTGGCACTCGGTGCTCTGGGCTGGGGACAAGGTGGGCATGGGGCACAGCTGGGACTCCGTGGGCTGGGAGGGCTTTTCCAACCTAAATAATTCAATAATTCTGAGGTGAAAACTTCCTGGGGAAGCCTATAAACATCAAACCTTCCTGTTGCCAGTGCAAGAGTTGGGGTTATTTCTGTCATGGCAGGAAAAGCTGGTCATTATTTCCACTCAGGGCTCAGGAAAACTTCAATATATCCTTGGGAAGCACTTCATTGTATCCTTGGGAATCTCTTCCAAGACTTTTGTGGAGGCCAGAAGTGACACTTGTGCTTTCCTGAGGGCTGGGGAGCTGCTCCTGGAGGCTGGAGGAGCCCGGGAGCTGCAGCACTGCACGTGTTGTTTGTTGTCCTGCCACCAGCTCTTCCTGTTCCTTGGTGGCTCTTGGAAGAAGAGGCATCCCAAGCACGCCAGGAATTTCGGAGGGGACAGCCCAGGCTGTTCTCCAGGCAGTGCTGCTCCCTGTCCTTGGCTGTCCCAGCACAGCTGCTGCAGTGTGAGGAGATGGATGCACGGGTTGGTGGGAGCATTCCCAAGGCTGGGAATGCAGACTGTGCTCTCAGACAGCAGCTCCTCCTGGCTGAACTTCCCAGGAAAGCCCAGGCTCGGGCTGTGTGCACCCAACACTTCATAAAAACCTTCCAGTGCTTAAGGATTGCATATCCAGGGAATCTGCAACTTCCAGAGGCTGATTTGGTTTGATTTGTTTGGTTTTTTTTTTAAATAAAGTGTTTAGAATTGCAGGCACTCATTTATTTTCCACAACATCCATGAATTTGTTGTTCATGTCCTAAAATATTGGTGCACTTAAAAGAAAATTTAGCAATGATATCATTTTTGGGTAAGTTTTGAAGAAGATTCGTGCTACAGGAACATGGTTTCAAGATAATATTTACTTCCTCTGAGTAAATATTCCAGTTTGTGGAGATAAATTATGGCCAAAATTCCAAATTTCCATTTTTTTTACATCTGTAACAAAAGGGATTTGGGACATTGGTGGGTGCTGTATTTGTGTTCCCTTTGTGGAAACCTTTCTGCTGACCAGCCAAAATAAAATTGAGTTTAGTTGGTTACAATTTAATCTTGAAGCAGCAAATGCAATAAAATATTTAATTTGCCGTTTATAAACCTGAACTGCAATATTTACATGGGATTTAAATGACCTGGCTAATAAAAACTTAAAAGCACAAATAAATACCAGTAAGCCTTATTAATTAATTTATAGAATGAGTATCCCTGCAGGGACTGGAACAAGATGAGCTCTAAGATCCTTTCCAACCCAAGTAATTCCATGAATCCATGAAATAGGAATTAGGGATACATTCTGTTGAATTGATAGACTCTGAACTGAATAAATAAATAAATCACTTAATAAATCTTATTTTTTCTTTCCAGAAAAAGCTACAAATGAATACAACACCAGTGAGGATTGGGGGCTTATCATGGATATATGTGACAAAGTTGGAAGCACTCCCAATGGGTAAGCTGGGCCTCAGCATTCCATGGAATTCTGGGCTGGTGTGAAGAAGAAAATGTCACAGAGAACACATCTCAAAATGCTCAACCTCACAAATACATGGAGTTGGCTTTGAAATTCTTGGAAAGAAATGTTCAAACAGGATTTGGAGCAGAGCAATTTGTATGTGCTGAGTGCATTCCAGTTTTTTTTTTTCCCCGGAGATTTGCACAGCAGACCCGAGTTATTCGTATTTAATGATCTGGCATAAATTTGGGGAAGCCACTGTGCCAGTAGGAGAAAGTGAAATAATTTCTGTGCAGAAAAATACCTGGCAAGGACCAGGGGCTTCTTATGATGTTTGTCTGTGGTTGGTTGGTAGGAAAAATGGGAGAGAAAAGGGAAAAAATAGGGATCAAAGCACAAAGCACTTGGAATCAGTTTAGCCTGAGTGGATCATAGGTGGAATTTCAGTGATCTTGTAGTGGTCAAAAGTATTTGCTGAATTTTTGAGCGATAACATCTTTAGAATTTCAAATTAATCCTCAATTAGTGCATAGGCAGAATTCTTAAGTAATTCAGAATTTTTAGCAGTTACATTTAACATTAAAATTGGGGGGTTTTTTTTTGTTGTTTTGTTGTTCTGGTTTTAATTAATTACCTGCCACAAGGAATAACAGCAAATCTATTCAATCTGGGAATCTTTAGTCCTGAAGGAAAAAACTGTCCTTTGAGTCCTTCATTAAAAATAAAATTTTTTAGTGCCACAAGACTTTTGTAGTAGGAATTGGTTTAAATCTGGTTTTGGAGGAGGGGATGTTGTAAAAAATTCAGGGATTTAAAAAAAAATTATATATGCAGAAACAGAAGTATATAAAATGCATAATTAAATCTAAATATGTATTTTTGTGTAGAAAATAAACTGCTGAATTCTGAATTTTAAGTGCCACTGCTGCTGGCATATTTTAACTCAATTTTGGGTCGTTTTCTTCCCTTCTGCCCTTGAAAATAATGAAGATTGTTGCCTACCCTAAATAAAAATATAGCTTAAAATAACTGACTTTGTTGGATGGTTTGTATATGAAATAAAATAAAAATATTAGGACTAGAAGTGTATTTTTCTGGCACAGAGGCTTGTCTGTGCTTTGCTAAATCCAGCAGCCCAAGTATCTGCCAGTGATATTAAATTTTTAAATGCTGCATCAGCTTTTTTAGAAGGATTTCACGTTTTTAAGGGTTCCAAATATCAGTGCTAATGAAGCCTTTGATGTGCCTGAGCTCCTGCCAGCCATTAATGCTCATTTAAAGTGTGGAAACCCCTCAGCAGAAACATTTAAAATGCTATTTATTATTCTCTAGTCACCTCAGATTGTGCTGAAACAAATTAGAAAATCTTTGTGTCCTCAGGCTCTGGAAAAGGGGATCCAAGAGCTGGGAATTAAACCCATGGAGAGCCTTTGCAATGGCCACTAAAATAACCATTTATTGAATCATCTCTTTTGCTGGTGACATTTCTCTCCTTGTGTGTCTCAAAGCCATTTCCTCAGTTTAATGCAATTGCTTCCCTTCCTGGGCTGTCAGCAGTTTCTGGGAATGGATCTGGCATGCCAGGGGAAAAAAGGGAATCTCCTGCAATCCCCCACAGCTGAGGAGAAGCAGACTGGTAATGGGTAAATCTGTAAATCTGGTAAATCCCAGCCCAGCCCTGGCAGGTGCAGGTTCAGTGACATTTTTGTTCTATAGGCTCAGCTTTGGTGGAGCTCTGGGCTCCTGTCACTGCCATTTATCCTTTGTTTCTTTGTTCCTCTGCAGAGCCAAGGACTGCCTTAAAGCCATCATGAAGAGAGTCAACCACAAAGTTCCCCACGTGGCTTTGCAAGCACTCACAGTGAGTCAACTCCCACATTCCCCAAAAACCTCACGGAATGCAGCAGTTAAATATTTACTGATCAATCAATCAATCAATCAATCAATCCTTTGATTAACCTCAGTAAATCAGTGTCCCTGCTGAACTTACCTTTCATTTTGGATTATTTGCACTCTTGTCCTGCATTTTCCCAATTGTCTTTCTGGTGTCAGCTTTTAGGAGCCTGTGTCTCAAACTGTGGGAAAATCTTCCACTTGGAAGTGTGTTCCCGGGATTTTGCCACTGAAGCTCGAGCTATAATAAACAAGGTAATTGTTCTAGAACCTTAAATCCTGGGGGAGGATTCTTTTGGTAACTTCTCCAAACTATTGTTGTAGTTAATGCACATTTTCTACTTTTGGTGCTGTTTGTGTTTTCACTGAAATTTGTGTGATTTTTACTATGAAAAATATTAAAAGAACTGACAGCTGATAATCCTTCAAATTTTTACAAAACAACAAGTGCAATTTTAATTAAAATCTGTCTTCCTAAGCTCCATTAATTTGATCATGGTAAGTGCAGCTTTTCTTGAGAGTTTTTATTAGGCCTGAAGGAAATTCATGGGCTGAAGTGAAAGGGGAAATTAGGAGGAAGTGAAATGACATTTTTACAAGGAAAAGGATAGAGTTACAGATAATCCTTTTTAGTTTTTGGAGATTCTGGGAGTGTTGAATGAGAAAATAACCAAGAAAAGAAAACTGAAATGGTTGGGGTCAAGCAGCTGCTGGGATCTAAATCTGGATGTGAGGAGTTGGACAAGCAGGAACAGCTTTTCCCTTATTACTGCTCCAGTTGGAGACAAAACTGGTTAATGGGTTAAAAAGGGAGTTTTCAGATCCATGGGAGCCCTGGAATCATCAGAGGCTGAGCAAAGCAATTAAGGAAAGTAATAAAATTGCTGGGAAGCAAAATGAGTTCACAGCTCTTGTGTTTCTGGCTTTCTGTGGAAAAATAGGTCTCTCTTTGTTCCCATTAGCCAGGGTCCATCCTGAAGCACAACATTGACCTTCAGGGCCTGGCAGCACTCTGGGATGTGCAGGAAACCTGGAATCCCACCCAGGGATGGGCTCTGGAGCACAATTTATGTGTTCTTGGGAAATACTGACCCTTTACCCCCACACATCCTTGGAGCAATAATGAATAAAATTGTGCTTTTTCCCTCTTCTCCGAGAGAAAATGAGTTCAGGCAAGCATGGTAAATGTCTTTGTGCTGATCCTGAGCCCAGCAAACTTTCTGTTCTGGAAATTAAATGCAGGTTGGAGCCCAGGCTTGTCAGTGTTCTGCCTGGTGAGGCACAGGCCCGAGTGTGATCCGATTCCTTGGGTTGGGAATCTTGGCCAGGCACTGCTTGTCCCAGTGCCAGAATCTGGGAACAATGTGGGAGCCAGAGGAATTCCAGGCACAGCATGAATTGATCTTGGTTTGCCCCCGCTCTGAGCAAATACCTTCCTTTAGCAGGCTGTCCCTGCAGCTCAGCTCCCAGTTTGGGAACAGAAACTGTCCCTATGGATTATCCCTGTGGATAATCCCTTCTTGGGGGAGAGGCTGAGCCAAGGGGACTCAGACCAGGTCTTGGTGAGGTTCTCTCAGCTGGGACAAAGGTGTCCTGGCATCTGAGGAGAAACTGCAGAGGCCAGAAAAAGTAGGGAAGGTGGATTGTAGGGAAAGATTTCTGGTGGGGAAAGACAGTGGCTTCTATTAGACCAACTTATGTGGTTGGGAAGTGGAAAATGACACACCTGAGAGGGAATGAAGAGAAAATTGAGGTTAAATGGAGGGTGAGTAACACAGAGAGGCAGAAATTTGGGATAAGTGTGGTAGGCAGCCTGAATTTCTCCAGAATTAGTGCTCCAGGAGCTCAGCACGTTCTCTGTAATATCAGATCAGGGTATAAAAGGCCAGATATTCTAGACTCTGTTCCCCAAATCTTCTCAATCAACACAAGTATTAATGATTAAGGATATTTGTAGTAAAATGGGTTTGGTAACAATTTTGGTAACAACTCTTTCTGTTCATTTTGAGGTTCAAACATCCCTTTTTGTCCAATTTTATCTTCCAGGCTCATCCAAAAGTGTGTGAAAAACTAAAAACTCTCATGGTGGAGTGGTCAGAAGAATTCCAGAAGGACCCACAGTGTAGCTTAATATCTGCAACCATCAAATCCCTAAAGGAAGAAGGGGTCACTTTCCCTGCAGCTGGATCCCAGGTAAGAGCTGGTTTGGGGTAGGGATGGACCCCGTGCTCTGGTTTCCTTTCCCAAAGCCCCATTTCCTGTTCCTGCTTTGCCTGTCCATGTCAGGAGTTGTCCTGGATTTGGAGTGGTTTATTTTTCACTTCTGGGGGTTTGTTGCTCCTAATCTAACAGCAGATATGATGCCAGCTGGTTTGTTCCTACCTTTCATTATTGAGGCTTCTGACCATTTTCATATTATTCAGTCCTGAAAATGAAAATTACAATTTCTATTACAATTTCCTTACACAAAGTTTACTTTCCTCTACATGAAACACTGTGAGTTTTTTAACTTTTACAACCCCTCCTTCCTCCACAAAGATGTTTTCACTTCTAAATCTGATCTATGTGTTAAAACATATGGCAGAAACGTGGAAGAGCTTGAGCACTGGCACCCAATTCCAGTTTCTGTGGGAATGAAAACTCCAGGAATGATTTCACTGTGCTGCTGGGGAGACTTGTAGGATTTAAGTCAGCAGCTCCCAACTGGAGCATCTTCTCTCTTGAAGGGAGGAGTGAAGGATAAAGGTGGAAAGAGTCATTTATATGAGTACTCTCACTGTAATAAATGTGACTAAAATAATTATTTAAATAAAATCACTTCTTTCAATTAAATCTCATTGTTTATTTTACCTTTTTTTCCCTGCTGAAAACAGAATAAAACCTGAAGAGTGATGATTTTGATTTCCAGAAGGTCATCTTGATTCTGGAAGGCAGCTGACCAGGAACGACTCAGTGCTAATTTTGTAAAATATACAATTACAGAGATTTCTTTTTCATTTGTAACCTGAAGTCCCTCTGTTGTTCACACCTTGCAGGCTTCCACCAGTGCTGCTAAGAATGGCTCCTCATCCAGTAAAACCAAAGAAGATGAGGATATAGCTAAAGGTGAGTTGCTGTCTCAGCCTTGGGTCAGACTTGTGCTCCAGAAAAAAGCAGGGAAATGGGAAGCAGCTCCTTCCTGCTGCATGGAAATCAAGGGCACAGCAGGTTGGGAATTGTGGCATTCCAGGTGTTCTCCTCAGCTGTGAGGATTTGGGGTGAGACACATTCTTCCCCATCACACAGCATTTTAAATGGTAACTTGAAATACTGCAGAAGCACATACAGACCTTGTTTAAATAAAGCAATAAATCCTGGTTTTGTTAAATTAAGAAATCAAGCTGCTTTGTCTACAGGGATAAACCACACAAACTTGTTCCTTTTCTCTCTCCCTCAACTGCAGCTATTGAATTGTCTTTGCAAGAGCAGAAGCAGCAGCAAATGGAAACCAAATCCTTGTACCCATCTGCAGAAATCCCACAAAACCCTCAGAGCCTGAGGAAGGTGCGAGCTCTGTATGACTTTGAAGCTGTCGAGGACAATGAGCTCACCTTTAAAAGTGGAGAAATTATTTTTGTTTTGGATGACAGGTACAATACACTCAGGTGGAGGTGACTTTGTTCCACCACTCTTGTTTTCTCAGGGTAGCACATTTTTCCTCTGATGTTTTTTTTCCCCCACAGAAATGTAATTGTCACTCTGACCTCCCTCCCATCCCTTTATCTTCCTTTTATCTTTCCATAATCCTGGTTTTTGACCTCGAATCATTTTTGGTGCGGGGAGAACCTCGAGTATTTCATCCAATTTGTAGTTTTGAAGATAAACCTTAATTGGTTGTATGACATAAGAAAATGCATTGGCATCACATTCCAGCTGCTTCCAGCAATTGTTAAACCTCTGGCTATCAAGGATCACATTTGCTAAGAAGAAAACTGATTAAAAATAGCTGAAATAAAGATTGTTGTTAACACCTCTAGATATGTATACAGCTTTAAAGGGCTGGCAAGTAATCAGTGTAAAGAATTGATGAATTATGGTCAATTTTCAGTGATCCCTTGGTTCCTCTTCCTCCCTTCCCTCCCCTCTGCCCCAGCTCCTGTTTGGCTTTGTGTTAATCCCTGCAAATGTTCTCTTTTAGATATCACAGGGTTTTGGGAAAAAAAACCCAAATATGTCTCTGAATCCCAGGTTTTCAGTAAAAACCCCCAAATATATCCCTGCCTCTGCTCACCCCAGAGTTCTGTAATCCTTCTTTATTTCCCCAGTGATGCCAATTGGTGGAAAGGGGAGAACCACAGAGGAGTGGGGCTGTTCCCATCCAATTTTGTGACCTCTGACCTGAGCGTGGAGCCCGAGGCAGGTGAGTTACCTGCTGGAACCTGGGTGGATTCTTTCAGAAAGGCAGCTTGGTGCTGCAGCTCCTAATTAGCCCAGCAGCAAAATAATTTCCTGTATCAGCCCCAGGAAAGAAGTGTGAGACATCCTCACATTCAAACAATCAGGCACAGATCACTCCATAGCTGACTTTAATTTCTGCCTCTGTTTCTCTTTTAAGTTATTACCATTTTCTCTGACAGAAATTTGGTTCAATTCACCACAGTTCCTTGATATTTACACATCCAGTGAATTGCCCTTTCAAATATCACAGTGTCTTTTCACACAGAAGAGTAACGAGGAGCAAATGTGTGTTTGAAGTGATCACAGACATGGAGGGAAAAGAAACTCATCTCTTTTCTTTCAGCAGCCGTGGATAAAATCTCTGCTCCTGAGGACACTGCAGAAGAAATTAAGAAAGCAGAACCTGAGCCAGTTTATATTGATGAGGTATGGAGCCACTTTAAGATAAAATATTGCTGGGCTTTTACATTCTTTTGGTGCTGGATGTTGGCAGATGATTCTTTGTCTATAAAGAACTTTTATTTGAATATTAAACCAATCTTGGCATGGTTGAGAAATGAAAGTTCTTCATCTTGTCTTCCCCTCTCAGGATAAGATGGATAAAACACTGCAGGTACTTCAGAGCATAGATCCCACAGATTTAAAGCTTGATTCTCCAGATCTGCTCGACTCAGAAGGTACTTGGAGCACTAAATGAGCTCTTTCTTTATTACTTCTTCTCACAATTACCTTTTGTGGATTGAGCTGGGAGTTCTTTATGTTTATTTTAAGCTTAAGGGGACTGTGGTCTGTATTAACAGTGCTGGAGAACATTTATTTCACCGTGGGAGTGTGGGGCTCTGGGGATAATTTGAATTTTTTTAATAGTTCCAAGCCAGCTCCATGTTTAGCAGAATCATTTGCATAACTCCCAGCTCTGTAAGATGCCTGAGCTTTGCAAGATCCATCTACCAATCCCAACCCTGAAATAAATAAGCAATTAATTTTACTGTAGTTGGATAAAATATTTTTGGCTGCATTTAAACTTTTAATTGTGCAAGACATCAACTGCCTCAACGCTTTGTCTTCACAGATATCTGCCAGCAGATGGGTCCAATGATAGATGAAAAACTAGAAGAGATAGATCGGTGAGCCTGATTTATGCACTGATTTACTTCAAATGGGGCAGTTTTAATAACATCTTTTTGGTACTTTCATCTCCCAAGCTAGAAAATCTTGCAAGAAAAATGTAACAGCTCTGTGTTTATTTTTTAATGCTGAAATACCGAGTTCCCAGCATGTGCGCTGAGATTTGATTGCTGCTCTCCCAAAATTCACTGCACAGGTCATGGATGCTTTTTATTTTGGCATTTTGTGACTGTAGCCTTCTCCAGCCTGTCTAGAGGTTGGAATTTTCAGTCTGGTGGTGATTATTCCATGTTATCCTCACCTCTCCCTCCTCAGGTTTGGCTGTCCAGTACCTGAAGGAGCTGATCAGAAAGATGGAGAGGGACTGGGGACAAGGCATGGAGGGACAGGACACAGGGAATGGCTTCCCAGTGCCAGAGGGCAGGGATGGATGGGATATTGGGAGGGTGGGGAGGGGCTGGACTGGAATTCCCAGAGAAGCTGTGGCTGCCCCTCGATCCCTGGCAGTGCCCAAGGCTGGGTTGGAATAACCTGGGATAGTGGAAGGTGTCCCTGCCCATGGCAGAAGGTTGGAATTAGATAATCCTTGAAGGTCCCTTCCAGCCCAAACCATTCCATGATTCTGTGGCTCCTGGGGGATATTTGAGGGTGAAAAGAACAGGGAACTCCACCTGGGAGCTGCTGGTCTGGTGTCAGCAGCAGTTGTGCAGCACTTGGACTCTCCTTCCTGTCACACAGCAGCAATTTGTCAATATAAACGGGTAAAAGAGTGACCTTTTACCTTTTAAGGGCTTCTTTTTCTTGCATTTTTAGTGCACCCCTGTTCTTTTCCCCCCACGTCAGATGTTAAAGCAGCTCAGTGCCCTCTCCCTTTGCTTTGCAACAGGAAACATTCCGAGTTATCCGAGCTGAACGTGAAGGTTCTGGAAGCTCTGGAGCTCTACAACAAACTGATGAACGAGAGCCCCATGTACTCAGCCTACTCCAAACTCCAGCACCCTGCACAGTTCCCACCCTCCTCCTCTGGAGTCTCCGTGCCGGTCAGTATCCCTGCAATCTGGAAATTCCCTGCTATTTAGCCCTATTTTAAAAAAATCACAGCAAAAACTGAAGTGAGCCCACGAGCAATCTGACATTGCCTGGGGGGATTTTTATAGCCTTTGCAAGAAATTTGGATTTATGCACCAGAACAGAAGGTTTTGCTTGGCCACTAGTGAAAATTCCAAAAGATCCCTTCCATAATTCATTTCTTGCAGTTGGAATTGTGTGTTGCAGCAGCTTGGTGGGTATTCTTGCTGTGAGTCATGTCAATCTCCAAGTCAAATGTTCCCTTCTTATCTAATAGTGGGGATGGGAGGGAACTGGAATATCAGTGTATTAATCCTAAGGGTATTTTTGCTAAATATAGAAACCCTCTGCTTTTAGCTCCTTTTTCCCTTAGAAAAAATGAACATTTTGTATCAGTTCTAAACACGTTGGATTTGTGCTCCAAACTGTTTTACACTGTCCCTAATGATGGCTTAAGGAATAAAAATGGAGGAGAAGGAGAGATTTTCTCAAAAGCACAGAATGAGGGTTTTTACTTGAAGTGAATTTTACTTTAATGTTAATTGTTCAGTGGGAAAAGAATAGTTGCCATAGCAACTGCTAGATCTGAAAATATGTCAGTTAAAAGTAATTCCGTGTCCTTAACTCCCGGTAACGATGGAAAATTCATTATATTTGGAGGTTACAAAGTAATTTAAGCCAAAAGGCATCTGGAGTTTGCTGTTTCCTCCCAGGATGGGTCCACAGGAATGCAGGATAATGCTGGCTTTATTTGGGACAAACCTGTTCCTTCAGTGCCCATTATCCCAAATCCAAACCCCACGAGCAGCTCCAGCCTGTGCCACCTGAATTTTGAGGGAATCTTGCATGATTTAAACCAGAAATGGAAGAAACTGCAGCACCTTTTGCTTTCCCTTTTGTGTCCCAGCCTTAGAACATTGTGGTGGGTTAATTCCAAAGCGTGCTAAACACCAAATCTCCTGGATTTGATTTGCAGTCGTACCCTGTGCAGCCTCCCAGTGGGAATTACATGATCCAGGGAGTCTCCGTGTCCCCAGGATACAGCCTGGCCCCGGAGCAGGTGGGCCAGGTCAGGTCTGTGCCTCAGAGCATCAACTCTGCAGCCACTCAGCCACCTCCAGCTGCTTATTTAAGGTACGGACCCAGCAAATTCTTCTTCCTGGGGGGAATTTCGTCACTTCGCATGCTCTCGTGGTATTTATATTTAGTGACACGTCATTTTGAGAGGAAAATACCAATTTTACTAAACTAGGGAGCAATGAGAGCATTATTCTGGATAAAATTGATCCTGCTTGAGGAGGTTTCCCGGGAAGGTTTTAAAAGAGGAAGGTTGAAGAGGAACCTCTGACCTCAGCTTTAACCACCCAGCACCAAGGATTGAAAGTTAAATAGTAGGAGTGAGTTAAAAAGTGGGTGTAAGCTAAAAAGTAAATTAAAAAGTAAGAGTAAAACTTCTATAGTAGAATTATTGAGCTGCTGGAAGAATTTTGAGGGTGAAAATGTTTTTCCTGAAAAAACAGTAAAAAACTGCTATGTTATAGACATGAAAAGTATGGAATTCCTGTGAAACTCTGTTTGTGTAGTATGGGAGAGTAACAGGAGGGAAACTGCAAGGCCAGAGCTGATTTAAGTCGAGAGCGTGCATGTAAAAAATTGTATTTTTGTAGCTAGAAAAACACAAAATACCTTCCAAAATGACCGTTTTGGTCACGTTACTTTCCAATTCGTATATTCTGGAAGCTCCCAGCTTGCTGTGGGGCTGCAGATTGGCTGTTGTGGGTAAATGTGCTTGGCAGAGCTGGCCCCGAGGCGTCAGCGTGAGCGTGGTTGGTGTTGTGTCCCCGCAGCCCCGGCCCCGATCCCGCGCTGCCGCAGCCCTTCCCGAGCGTCCCCAGCGCCGCCCTCCCAGCTGCCGGCACAGCTGCCTTCCCCCAGCACCAGATGGGCATGGCCGTGGACATGGCAGCATTCCAGAGCAACCAGGGACCAGGTTATCCCGTGGCGCTTCCTGCTCATTCCCTGCTCCAGCAACAAACAAATTACCATCAGCAGCCTCTGCTTTAAACAGCCGGCACCGAGGAACGGCCGCCTGACCCGAGGATCTTCCTGAAGCCCTGCCATGGATACCCGAGTCCGTTTTCCTTTCAAATAACCCAACTCGCTGCGTTAGGGTGATGCAGAGTAAAAATAGGCACCAGCTCTGATGGTTATTTGCATATTTGCATCCTGAACTAGATTAGGGGATGGTTTAAAATAATTCCAGATTCCTCCGAGTCCTTTTTTATTTCTTTCCCTGCGCTTTCAGGAAACGCCACTTGTGAATCTTGAAAGATTGTCCCAAAATAATTCTCTTTTCAATGTGTTTCTGGAAGCTTGAGGATGCTGAGACGCTGTTGCTTTGCCTCCTCTGGTGTCTTCTGTAATCCTTCTATGCCGGTGGCTCTAGGGAATCTCTGCAGCTCGGAGTCCCCTTCCCTCAGCCGAAGGACGCGCCGCGGAATCCGAGCCATCCCTGGCTCCAGCTGGAAGAGGACACGGTGCCACTGAGGGCCACATCCTTGTGGAAGTAGGAGAAAGAGGGGTTTGACAGTGCTGCCTCTATATTTTGGAAACCGCAGAGAACTGCTGTGTTTTCCTTGAGGAAAACAAGTTTTCCTAGAATTCCCTGGTGTCTTGGCAGAGGTGGCACTGCCGGCACGAGGCTCCTTGGGAAGAGCAGGCAAGGGATGCTCCCAGCTGCCTGTGTGGGCACTCCGTGGATCCAAGGTGCTGAGCCAGGAACTTGCACAGAATCTCTTCCCAGTTTTCCTTTTTGGATGGATGTAGAAGTGAAGGAGTATTGTAATTCCTTGTCGGAAAGGAGGGGGCTGGAGAATGTTTGAAGCTGCTGAAGACTCTGAGGATCTGTTCCCTTTCCAAGGGGGAGCTGAGTGGAACAGGAATTGTCTCGATGGGCCCAGGGGGTTCTGCCTCTCTTGGATTTCCTTTCTCTGCCACTGTGTCTGTGTCTAAACAAGCACTGACCCCAGAGAAACTCTCACATCACTTGGGAAAGGGGGATTTAGGGCACATTCCATGTGCTGGGGGGTGGGATTGGGCTCCTGAGCACATGGATAACGAGAGCCGTGTCCCTGGAGAAGGGATTGCCTCGGAGCTGGGGATGGGTGGCAGTTGGTGGCTGAGGAAAGAAACCCAAGAATTTCTTCCCTGATGCACTTTTTAAAGGGTGGGGTTTGTCCAAGGGAGCAGATGAGCTGGATTATCCTTTGGGAATGTGGGATTTCTTTCTTTTCTTGTTTCAACCACTGGAAAAAAAAAATCACTTCATCCTCCTATTTACCTCCTCACTGGAGCATGGTCACATTTATCCTGATTTTAACAACCTCTGGTGAGTGATAATCTTGGTTTGGGGAAATAATGGAAGCAAATCACTGATAAAACCATCTCAATTAAAAGCAGGAAGCTCCCAGATGTCTAAATAAGCATTTTTGGTGTATAAATTTCATCCCAGATTGGACCTGCGAGGCTGCTGAGTGACAAAACCCACCCTTCACTCAGCACCTCCTCCATTTATTTTCCATTTTATTTCATTATTTCCTATCTTGACCTTATATTCACTTGCAGCCTCATGCTCATGCAAAAAGTGTTCAGCACCTGCTCTTTAAATCACTTTTTATTTAAATGTGTGCAATTGGAAGGAGGATTTTGTCTTGCCTTTGGACATGACTTTAATTTGTCTTGATCCTTCCCCTGGAAGTAGCTCAGCACAAATAACACACGTGGCAATACTGAAGCATTTTGATAACTTGTTCCTTGTGTCTTTTGAGGAAATGAATTGATTTCAATGCTGCTGTTCCAAATTCTTGTTGTTTGGAGCTTTTATTTGTCGGAGTTTCCTTTGTTCCCAGTTGGTTTGTGGTCAAACTAAACCTTGCTCTCGTTGCTATAAAGTCTCCGTGTTTGTTAGGAAATTGAGAGTGGTGTTTTTTTGGATTCTGAGCTTTGGGCCAAGAGGAATCTTCAAATTGAGCCAGCCAGATGTGATTTGCTGATGTTAATTGTTAAGTATAAATAATGTATATACTCATTTGTCTGAGATTTTCTACACAGCTCCACACATGCCTGAACTTTTATAAAAGCAGGATTTGTCTTTCTGTCACCTCTTCTATTCCTAACTCCGTGATATGCAACTTGTAGATAGTGTAAAATAATTTAATTATTATTAAACCAGTGTATTTAGAGGGGGTTGGTGTTTCTCTTCATACTTCTAGACATGATCATATTTATTTTTAAAGCCTGATTGTAACTGAACATGCTGCCAAAGGATTTCTCTAACTCCAGATTTCTACCTTAGGTTTCTACCTGCTGTTTTCTATCAGGAATTCAGGGTGGAGAACTCCTGCTTTTTCATATAAACCCTTAACATAGGAACCTGGGCGACTCTCTTACGACACTTTTACTGTGCTAGATTTGTTTCATGGGTGTTCAGTATCACTGGCAGCTCCATTTCCTTTGGTGTGAGCTGGGGACCTGTCGTGTCTGTCCAACTTGTCACCCCGCACGGAGTGGTCTGAGGGCTTGTGCTCTGTTACCTGATGTCACCCACGCTTTGTCTCTCCAATTGGCTCTGGAAATAATGTTAAAAATCAGATTGTTGAAACCTTCCACGTGATGTTGTTGTGTGTTCTTTGTGCTGGAGGGTTCAGTGGCGGATGGCTCTTGTGGGACTCCATCCCTCGATGCTGTGGCCTCTCTCAGGGTTTATTTCCTGAGATGAAGATGATTTTCTTTCCGTATTTTTATCTGTGCATCTTTCCTAAGAACTCCCAGGCGCTGCCCCTGCTTGCACCGAGAGGTGTCTGTGGAATGAGTAACATTTGTTAACAGACACGCCCAGGAGAATTCCCTGGTGAAAGAGGCAAGAGCAGAGTTGTGTGATTGTGGCTGAGAATTCTGGCTCATCCCAAAGCAGGATCAATCCCTGTGCTTTAATCCTGCTGCTAAACCTGTGCATGGACACCAAAAATGCCCGCAGGGAGCCTCATGTCCCTGAGAACAGCCCCAAAAATTGTCGTTTACACATAAATCACTGGGTTTCATCATTTCTTCACAGCCCTTTGGAGCTGCTGACCCCAGTGGGTTGATTTGGGGTCGCTTCGGGCTGGAAGTCAACCTTAAAAAGCCAAATCATATCCTGAATTATCGGGAAGTGCTGGCTTGTTTTTCCTTCTGCATCTCAAGCGTGGAGAGAGACCCTGATCAGTCGGGTCTCTGGAGAGAATCTTTCCTTGGGAAATCAGCCACCCCGCGATTAATGTTTAAACAGAAGTGCCTTCCTAGGACCGATTTAATGATGAAACTGAATGTAAAAATAATCTAATTTAGACTACAGCCTTCATGACCCACATTCATCTTGGACAGAGAAACCAGGCTGCTGCTTTCGGCCAAGGAATTAAAGGATTTGGTGTCTGGAGCGAGGGAGGAGGAGGTTTGCTGGGCTGGACCCTCACCAGAGCTTGCTGTGTGTGCTCAGAGCGTGCAGGTGTGAGATCACTCCGAAGATGTGCACATTCCTCCTCTTGCTCATCCCAGTGGGAGGTGTAATGTGCCTGTAGGTGAAGCTCGGGAGTGGGAAGCAGGAAATCCAGGTCCCGCTTCCAAACCTTCCTCACATTTCAGCTTCCAGCACATCATCTCCTGATTTAGCTTGTTTTCCTCCATGCCCTGGAAATGGAAGCTCTCTCCATGGCTGGAAGTTGATGCCATCGGTGCTGATGGATGTGGGAAGGGTTGGGCAGGGCCCTGGCGTTTGGGGTCGTGCCAGCCGGGGCTCAGCTGGAGGAGGTCGAGGTGGGCTCAGAGGGTGCTGCTTGCCCAGGGCATCCCCAGCTGAGCCCAGCTTGCCACCGTCATCCCAGGCTGGGCTGGGAAGGGAGGGAGCCCAAAGAGCTGCTCAGTCCAGCGAGACACCTTCCACCGTCCCAGGCGGCTCCAAGCCCCAATGTCCAGCCTGGCCTTGGACACTCCCAGGGATCCAGGGGCAGCCACAGCTGCTCTGGGAATTCCATCCCAGCCCCTCCCCAGTCTCCCAGCCAGGAA
Organism: Dicrurus megarhynchus; assembly: GCA_013399195.1. Lineage (NCBI taxonomy): Eukaryota > Metazoa > Chordata > Aves > Passeriformes > Dicruridae > Dicrurus > Dicrurus megarhynchus. The sequence continues at coordinate 30,485 of VXAD01008443.1, forward strand.
TTCCTTCCCAATATCCCATCCATCCCTGCCCTCTGGCACTGGGAAGCCATTCCCTGTGTCCTGTCCCTCCATGCCTTGTCCCCAGTCCCTCTCCAGCTCTCCTGGAGCCCCTTTAGGCCCTGCAAGGGGCTCTGAGCTCTGCCTGGATCCTTCTCCTCTCCAGGTGCACACCGCCGGCGCTCTCTCCCAGCCTGTCCCCAGAGCAGCGGAGCTCCACCGCTCCCATNGCCGGGACCCCCGCGCCGAGGGCGGCGGTGCCGCTGCCGGGGGATGCTCCAGCCCCGGCTCCGGGCACCGCACGAGTTGCGAACGCCGCGGGAGTTCGGGCTGGGCTCGGCGCTGCGATGGGAGCCGTGACCCCCCGGGAGCGGCCCCGCATCCCGGCTGCGGCCGTGCTTTAGCCGGATAAACCGCGGATTGCCCTCGCCTTGGGCTCCCAGCTGCGGTTGACCCGGTGGGCTTTCCCTGGTTATTCCCTGTAACACCGGGAGATGCGCTTGGCTCAGGGAATGGAAGCGGAGGTTTTAGTGATCTCCTGAGTTTAGGATTTCTGGGAAAAAAAATGGTTTTAAATGTGTCGAGAGTATCGGCATCTCAGGTTGGGGCTCCTCAGAGCTGGTTCTACAGCAGCCCCGTGCACTGCAGGAGCACCGGTAGCCATCAGCATGGAAGCTCCTGATAACATTCCTCTTTTCCTCCTCTGTCACCCTTTTCCTTCCCTGCTCCCCTTTTCCATCTCTCTTCCCAGTCTCCCACTCCTGCCTGCCAGCTGTCCCTCACTCAAACACAGCCTGCTGTCCCGAGCCCCCCTGAAGCATCACCCTCACCTAGAAAACGCCGCTTGCAGTAAATATTATCAGTTTGATTTCAAAGTACAGGATGTGGAACCTGTATCCCAGATTCCTCAGTGACTTGAGCAGGAATTTAAGGAAGCTCAGGGAAAGCGGAACTGGGCCCTTGACGGCTTCAGGGACACTTGTCATGCGTGGAAGCGTGTTGTGCTCAGGACGTGGAGGTTGGTCTGTCAGGGAAAGGGATTTAAGTAACCCAGGCAAGTTTTATTTTGCTTGGTGGCATCTCCTTGTCACCGCTCCAGCCCGGAGCAGAGCCGGAGCAGCCGTGTCGGGCTGGCAGTCCCCATTTCCAGGGTGACATGTGAGAGTCTCAGGAAGAACCTGACGTTCCGTGTGATCTGAGCCGTGGAGATTGGAGTTGAAACAAGGATAAATGAACAGAAAGGCAGTTTTGGGTTATGCTGGAGGGTTGTGGCAGCCGAGGAGACGCTGCTGGCAGCCGTGGGCGCTCCTGGGAGATGTCCTGGAGGAGCTCTCAGCTTGGCAGGGGTGCTGCTTCCAGAGGTGGAATTGTGCCACATGGAAACTCAGGGTTTGTGGTTTAGGCAGAAGGTCACCTGGAACACCTGGTGTCCAAGGGAGCAGGACACGACGTGGGATTTTGGAAGCCTGGCCTCTGCCTGTCTGTCTGGTTTTGGGAGGAAAGGGGGGACCCGCTTCACTCCTGACCCCCCTGAGGTGTCACTTTACACATCGGATGGGCACTGCTAATTAATAATAGGAAAATCAGGGGATGGCATGTTCTTCCTGTCCTTTACCTTCCCACTGGGAAGTTTTCCCTGATAACAATCAGGCTCTACCAGCAGAAGTGGAACAGAAAGTCCCACCAGCAGGGATTAGCTTCAGGTAACACTGTGGTGCTTGTAGGTCTCATTTAAAAACAAATAGGAATCTGTCAGTGAGATTTGCAGTCAGTGTCCCAAAGGAGTGTAAATCTTTTGTAGATCTTGTGTACATTGAAAACTGAGCACCAGCTTCTTGCCCAAGTCCACAATACCTATGGAAATTCTATCCTTGGTTTCCTTCTGTGCCAGGAGAGACGCAGCTCCCTGGGATTTGAACTCATTACTTGACTTTTCATTATGTTGCATTTAATTTTTGGTTTCGATCCATTGCTCAATCTAATTTAGTAAAGGAATAACGCTTGGAGGAGCTTCTGGATTTGCATTTTTTTGTCCACACCGTGTGGTGGGAAGCAAAGAGGGTCTGTGCTGCTGAGTGCTGGGTGTGTGTCCACAAGGACGGAGCTCCCAGCTCCAGCCTCTCCGCGTGGGAAGCTGCCACTGCCCCTCTTTTCTGTGGGAAATGCCTCATTGGAGGGCACAGATGGAGTCCTGTACCCCCAGGAACACACAGGGGTGTGCTGGAAATCAGTGGGATGATGTTTAAAAACCCCCAGAGTGAGTGGGATCGTTGGCGTCCCGGAGTGACTCCTGATGCAGGAGATTCCCAGCTGGTGGGATGGGCCCCGAATCCGGTGGCACAGCCAAGGCTGGGAGCAAAGCTGGCACTGAGGGGGTCAAGTGTGGCCTTTGAGCAAGGAATGGGTGCACAAAACTGTTCCTCTGACGTGGCAGGTGCTGCTCAATTAGAGCCAAGAACCCCTTAAGGGACAGGAGTCAATTATAAGACACTAAGTAGGGCAGCTGGAAACATGTGCTTGTGATTGCACACAATGCTGGCATCACAGCTCCTGCCTGTGTTTCCTGGGAGGTTTTGTGTTCCCAGCCCTGGCGACCTTTGACTACACAGGATTTGCTGTTTTCCATTTGGATTCTGGCAGTATCAGGTTTATTCCCTGTGATTTCTAACGGGATTTATTTCACTGACAAAAGCTGGGACCTGTGCAGAACAACAAGCACCCAGAGGTTGCGTCAGAGCATCCATCACTTCTTGGGATGCTGGGGGTGGAAGTTCAGCTTCCCTTCCTCCTCTTTTTTCTCCTCCTCCTCTCCAGGTGTCTCCCAGAGGAATATTTACACACTTTGCTTTTTGTTGACCCAACTGCAGCCCTTGTGGAGGTGAGATTGAGGCATCCCCTCATGCAGGGTCTCCCTTTGGAATGTTCTCCCTCACACCTCAGGGTCTGGAGCACCAGGAGCAGCTGAGGGAGCTGGGAAAGGGGCTCAGCCTGGAGAAATGGAGGATCCAGAGGGATCTTTTCCCTCTCTGGAATTCCCTGACAGGAGGGGGCAGCCGAGGGAAGTCGGGCTCTTCTCCCAGGGAACAGGGACAGGAGGAGAGGGAACGGCCTCAGGCTGGGCCAGGGGAAGCTCAGGGTGGATATTGGGGAAATTCCTTCATGGAAAGGGTCACCCAGCCCTGGCACAGCTGCCCAGGGCACTGAAGTCCCCATCCCTGGAGGGATTTAAAGCCCTGTGGATGTGGCACTTGGGGACAGGGGTCAGTGGTGGCCTTGGCAGTGCTGGGGACAGTTGGACTTGATTTCAGGGGATTTTTTGGTACCAGCAGGGCCTTGTAATAAAATCTTCTTGAAACATTCATAGGAATCAGTGGAAATCCTTCCCAGCTTGTGCCAGGGACTTCAAGTGAAGCCACTGAGTGTCCCCGAGCAGCCCAAGGACATTTAACTTCACACAAAACTATATTTAGATGTGCAGTTTATTTCTGGAAGTTTTTTGCTGCTTCTTTAGAGATAGTTGAGGTTAAAGCCAGTTTTCTTTTGAGACTTAGTTACACCTGGTGCTGCATCTCTGGCAGTGCTTGTGCTTCCCCTTTGTAAATATAATTTTTCCTGTGTAATATTGAGAGGAAGAGAAGAGCAGCATTTTCTGTTGTCAGAGCAGCTCTCAGGCTGTAACAACACTTTAAAGGTTGGGGACATTGCAACAAAAGAATTTAGAATTTTTAAAAAGAGTTTTGTGGCCTTGTTTCCGTCGGGCTCTGCTCGTCAGTGACAATTTCTTGATGAACTTTTCAATGTGCATCTGAATTCTTCCCAGAATTTGGCATTTTTTTGTCTCAGAATCCTTTTCCTCAGCGTGAGATGAGGACTCAGAACATCACCTGGGGACTCTGGTCTCTGCTGGAGGCAGATGCTGCTGGGAGCGGGGTCCATTGCAGTGGGAGCCTGCAGCGATCCAGGCATTCCTCAAAATCCAGCGCTGATTAAACGGATAAAATACGTGTCTGCAGAGGAGCAGAGCAGAGGTTCAGTAATTTAGCAGGATGAGCTCAATCCTGCCATGAGTCATTAATTTCTAAAATACAGCTTACTGTCATGGAATGTGATTATTCCTCAGGCACGGGGCTGGGCTCTTGTTTCCCTCTGTGCAGCGTTCAGGAGCTGGTGAAGCACTTGACAGGTGAATAAAAGGCTGAGCCCTCTCTCCCCAGAGCAGCAGCCCTGGCACGGCTGGGCCTCGTCCCTGCTGCAGTCGGGGTGCTCAGCTCAGCAGCTCTCAGGTTAAGCCATTTGATGGAGTAACAGACAGTGGATTTAGCTGTAAAAGTCAAGACTTGACTGTGTAAATCTAAATATTGGGATTGACTCAAGGAGGGGAATTAAGGCTTGAAGTGAAGTAAGTGTTCCTGGGATGTCTTGCTTGACTTCCCCTCAGGTTTGAAGTTTTCTCCTGCATTCAGCACCACAGAGTTTACAAAAGGTTTACAAAAGGTCCTTGGAGCTTTGGGGAAAGCAGTGCTTTCTGCTGATGTCGCAGAATCATGGAATCCTGGAATGGTCTGGGTTGGAAAAGACCTTAAAGCTCATTCCATTCCACCCCTGCCATGGCAGGGACACCTCCCACTATCCCAGGCTGCTCCAAGCCCCATCCAGCCTGGCCTTGGCCACTTGATCCTGCTGATTTGTCAGCCCTCATGGCCTGAGTTTAATTCCAGGTGATTTTTGAGGATGGTTTGCTCTTTGCAGGACAGAGATGGGGCCATCCCTGGTGTCAGGGCTGCACTGGGATGATCCATGGCAGGATTTCCCTGTGCTGGACTGGGGATGATCCATGGCAGGATTTCCCTGTGCTGGACTGGGGATGATCCATGGCAGGATTTCCCTGTGCTGGACTGCGGAGCTTCCATGGAGTTGTCCCCTGGCAGCTGGAGAGAGACCATCCCACCAAGGGGCTGAGCTGGGATTTCAGAATGTCTGCAGTGACCTTGGTGAGGGTCGCAGTGACAACCGTGGTGAGGAAATCCTGGGAGAATGAGGAATGGATCCAAGCCCCGCTTCCCTACAGCTTCCAGTGTGGAAGGTGCTCACCTGGGCAGCTCCAGGTGGGCCCAAGGGTTCCAGGACATCCAGAGGACATCTCTCCATAAGTTCCTGCAGGATGCTGCCCATGTGGATGAGGTCAGAGAGATGGGATGCACAGCTGGTACCTTCCCCAGAGTTTCCCGATGTGGCTGGAGGGACCGATGGACTTGGAGCGTGTCCTTTATGGAGCTGGGCCAGGGCAGGCTCAGCTGGAGATCAGGAAAGGTGCTTCCCCCAGAGGGTGCTGGGCACTGCCCAGGCTCCCCAGGGAATGGTCCCGGCCCCGAGGCTGCCGGAGCTCCAGGAGCGTTTGGGCAGCGCTGCCAGGGATGCCCAGGGTGGGGCTGTTGGGGGGGCTGGGCAGGGCCAGGAGCTGGATCCATGATCCTGTGGGTCCCTTCCTGCTCAGGAGATTCTGTGATTCCATGAACCTTCACAAGGTTGAAATAACAGTAAAAGGAAATGAAAAGGATTTTTTTCCTTTTAATTATAAAAGAAGGAGTAGGAAAATTGGCTTCTCTCCTTAATTCTGTCATCACCACGGCCGTGCCGGAGCCAGCAGCCTTCTGCACATTCCCGTTTTTCCTCTGGAAAGCTGTGTGGCTGGGAATCTCTGTGGCACCGGGAGGCTTAATTGAATGTTTCTCAATGTTCTAATTGAATCCCCAATTAGGTTCTCACTTGGTGCTCCGTTAGAAAGCGAGTTTGGGTGTGCTGTGTTTGCAAGCAAATCCCGACCACGGCTGCGTTTTTCCAAGGAAAAATCCCCCGGCTGTTTATTGCTGGCTGTGTTTGGAGCCTCCACAAGCTCAGGGCAGTTCCAGGGGTGATGTCCATGCCGAGGTGAGCACATGGAAGTGGGACACGATCCGTGTCCCCGGCGCCGTGGGCACCGGAGCACAACAGCAGCTCCTGGAATTGTCACAAAGCCGGGAGGCAGCGCTGAATCAACGGGGTCTGTGCCGTGGATTCAGGAAAGTCCGAGCCTTTGGAGTTGGGCCTTTCCAAAGCCCGTGTCCTGTTCTCCAGCAGATGTGCTGACCGGCTTATTGTCTCCATGGCAACAAGGTTTGGGTTTGAAAATAGCCGAAAGTCACCCAAGAAAAGTCAGATATTAATAGAGAGCAACGTGGGGACGGAGAAAAAATAGGATTTGGCTACTCCTCACCCCAAATTTGGGGGATTTGGGAGTCATCTGTGTCTCTGTGCCGGCTGTGGGTGTTTGTTTATGTGTCTTTGTGGAGCGTGACCTATAAAATTAATTCTCTTTAGTCAAGCAGTGTTATTCCAACGAGGCATTTCCATGGTTAGAGCAGCAGAATGGGAGCAGGATGTGAATGGGGGCTGTTTGAGAGGTGAGAATGAAAAAACACCTTCACAAACATGCAAATACATGGATTAAAAAGGGTATAAATATAAATAAATATATATATATGTGCTATGAATGCACAATGCTCTTGCTGTCCCCCTTCAATATTTAAGAATGAAAAAATACCTTTACAAATGTGTAAAGATAAATATTTTTTAAAGGTATAAATATATAAATTAAATATAAATATAAAATATAAATATAAATAAATATAAATATAAATATAAATATAAATATAAATATAAATATAAATATAAATATAAATATAATATATAGGGTATGAATGCACAGTGCTCTTGCTGCCCCCATTCCTGCAGTGAGGAGCCTGGAATTCAGGAATCCTACGTGACCTGATCCACCCTGAGTTAAATCCAGGATTGAAACTCCCTGGGCAGCTCCATCCCCCACCTCCCACTGCCCACGTCCTCCTCCCAGTGCCACCAGTTTGGTTTTCAGGCCCAGGATTTCTGCTGGCTGGTGCCTGGTGTGATCCCAGGGGAGCCCTGGGAGGAGATCGGGGCTGTGCCGACGTTTCTATGGACACCAGCACACATCCCATGGATTGTGCGGAGTGTGGGGGAAGCAGAGATGATGATTACATGGGACTCCATGCTCAAATATGTTCTGTTGCTCTGAAAAGAACATGGCAGAGACAGAAACAGCTTTTTATCCTAAACCCCTTAGGTTTTGGGGGACCCACAGAGTTGGAAAAAGGAGCTCCTGGATTCCTTTCTGTTGGTTTCAGGGTTAGGGGGGGAAGCCTGATGTGAATAATCTTCAAAATTGGCTTTGAAAATTAATCAAGCAGAGCTCTGGGAAAATAAAATCTAAAATTCTGGAGCCACTTGCCATGTTAAAAAGATCTGCTCTTTTAAGAGTTTCTGGCTGATAGTCAAATGGAATAAAGAGAATCCCAGAATCCCAGACTGGTTTGGGTTGGAATGGATTTTAAAGCTCATCCAGTTCCATCAGGGACACCTCCCACTGTCCCAGGCTGCTCCAAGCCCCAGTGTCCAGCCTGGCCTTGGGCACTTCCAGGGATCCAGGGGCAGCCACGGCTGCTCTGGTGCCTGTGCCAGGGCCTGCCCACCCCTCCCAGCCAGGAATTCCTTCCCAATATCCCACCTAAACATTTTGGTAATGACTGATAGATAATTTGACAGCTGAGACAAGTGAGAGAGTTGGGTAACAACGTGGCTCTCCTCTGCTGTTAATTTTTGGCTGCTGGTGATGAGGTCTCCAGATGAAATGGGATTGGGAATAGCAAGGCCTCGCCTGCCTTCCCCTTTCCCTGTAACAAAATTGGGAAGCTTTCCTCAAGCACAGGGAGCGAGGTTGGAGGTCCCTGCCAGCCCCATCCTGTGCCCTGCTGCAAACCCCGTGGGTTTTTGTGCCCTTTCACACCTCAGCCCTGCTGTGGGAGGTGCTGCTCCCGTGGTGCTGTTGGGAATTTCGGTGCCAGCATTCCCGTGGTGTCTCCTCATCCCTGAGCGTCCCCACTCCAACCCCTGTGGGTTGTGCTGTCTGCAGAGGGACCTGGGGGTGGGGTCTGGTGAGAGCTGGGCCAGAGGGTGTTAAACACCGAAAGGTTCTGGGGAAAACTCATCCTGCTACTTACACCCATCACATTCCCACTGAACCATAAACCCTCGGCGTTCCCTTTCCCTGACACTTCCACGATGAGCATCGTGCTTTAGGGAAAACCTTTTTTTGTCCCAAATAAGAGATTTAATGTCCTCGAGTAAAAGTCTCTTAAATCCTGACAGCTTGCAGTGCTCAGGTCTGGGCTGTGACATCTTTTCCTGCGAGGGATAAGCTGTAACCTCCGCCTGGTTTTCCTTGGATCCCGTTTCTCCTGTCGTTTGTGCTTTATGGTGGGCTGCTGGTTTTAGTGCTTGCCCAGCCACTCTTTTCCCAGCTTACATAATTCATCCTTTTCCCATTTATCCCTCCGGACAGCGGGAGCTGCCCCCACATCGCCACAGCTCCGCAGGTCACTGCACTTAATGCAGTCTGATATCCCTGGAAAAATCAGAGATCCCGAGCCAGGCAAGGCAGTCAAACAATTCCAGGCCGGAATTTTGCAAAATCCTTTTGAAAACACTCCTTTGGAAGTCAAGAGAACCCTTCCATTGGGATAATTATTGGGATTTGCTGGGTGCCACCTGGGTTTAAGCAGGAGAATCCCAGCCATGTCCTGGAGGAAAATCCCAGTTACGCTCCTCGCTTCCAGTAAGCTTTGACAACTCCAGAATTACATGTCCCTTTCCAAAGAGAAAGGTGGATTATGTGAGGATTTTCCAGCCAAATTCCATCGTTGATTTGGATTTGGATTTGGATTTGGATTTTGCTTGCCCAGGTTCTTGTGGTGAGTTACATCCTCCACTTCTACCTCAAGGGCACAGGGGACCTTTTCCTGGACAAGACCTTCTTGGGGACAACACATGACATGTAAACGTTCACTCCCATTTTTGTGAAGTGTTTTTGAAGCCTTTTATGCCAAGTTCCCTCTGCACTTCAAAGTTCAGGAGTGGAATTTTTGTGCTGGGAATTAGTTGGGGCGTTCGTTCCTTGGGTGATCTCTTCTGAGCAGTGGGAACTGATTTTCCTATTAGGAGCCATTTCATAACCTGGTGGGGTTTTTTTCCTGGTCTCTTTTATTCATCATGGAGTGATAAAAATGCCCTCGGCACTTGGCACTTCTTAGCCCTTAATGACCAGTTGAGGTTAATGGCCCGAGGTGATGAAACCTCCAGCCAGGCATTCATCTTCAAGTGCCTGCTGGCAATTAGGGCTGAAATACTCTCCCCCTGCTTTGGCTTTGAGCATCTTGGGCCAGCAGGAGCATCTGCTGCTCCCTCTTCCTGCTCCCCACACGTCAGGACTGGGGGAGAAAAGCTCCATCCCATGGGACAAGAACTCTGCTCTGCTGTGGATGAAGGAGATGTGTGAGCTGGTGGTGCTGGGCCGGGTGGGACATTATCTTCACATTTCTGGGGGCTGTGATGGGAGGAGAGGGAATCCAGGAATTCCAAGTGGAACCCACTTCCTTGGAGGAGAAGGTCATGTGGAGATGCACAGAAGTGAAGAATGAGCTGGGGTTAAAATGGAATCAGGGAGGTGGGGGAGAGCAGATGGGAGAGCAGGGGGTGAGTGCTGGGTGGGAAGGATCCTTGTGGAACAAATCATGGAATTGTTAGGGTTGGAAAAGACCTTTAAGATCATCAAGTCCAACATCGCCCAGCACCACCAGCATGGTCACCACTGCCCCGTGTCCCCAAGTGCCACCTCCATGCGTGTACTGAGCACCTCCAGGGGTGGGGACCCCACCCTGCCCTGGGCAGCCCCTTCCAGTGCTTTACAACCCTTTCCATGAAAGAACCGTTCCTAATATCCAATCTAAAGCTCCCCCAGCACAACCTGAGGCCGTTCCCTCTCCTGCAGCTCATGGCCCAGCTCCTCTTCCCTTTCCTCTTCCATCTCCACTTCCATCTTCCTTCTCCTCCAAAAGCTCCCTCTGGCCTCTAGCCTTGCCTTGGCTGTCTCCTTCTCACCAGTGCCTCTCGTTCCCCTGCACTGAATTTCAGCAGCTGCCTCATTACCCACTTTTGTACCAGACAAAAAGAGTGGGAAGAGGGGAAATCCCAAATTTTTACTATAGTAACTAGTTAAATCCGGGTAAGGACAGCATGTGGGATTTGTTTTGTTTGTTTCTGTTTTTCCTGGGAATGTTGTTGCTCTCTTTTATTTCCCATTCTGCGTGTCACAGCTTGTGTCTGTCCCTTAAAAGGGGCAGTGTTGTGACACTCCCTCTCCAGCTCATGAGAGCTGCAAGTGGACAGGGTGTCACATCAGCCAAGTGCTGGGAACAGATTGAAGGGTAAGAAAAAAAGAGCTCCCCAAAACCTGACAAAAACCAGGGGCAGGAAAAAACGTGAGAGGAAGAAGGAGAAAAGGAGGGGGGAAAAAAAACCAGGAAAGGAGAGGTAGGATCTGTCTCTGGTTTGTGTGCAAGGAGTCTGTGAGCACAAAATGTGGGCCCTAAAGAGTGGGTGACTTTCATAACTCATCTTCTGTCACTTTGTTCCCCCCATTCTTAGGTGTTCTGGAAGGAAAATTTTCCCTGTTCCTTTAGGGAGCAGTTAAACGTGTCCTAGCCACGCTCACTGGTCCTGGAGCAGCTTCCTCTGTTTTCATCCCTTTCTTCCCCTTTTCCTTCTGGTTTGGTTCCTTTCCTTTTCCTTTCTCCTTGCACAGCTGGGGAGAGGATTGGTACAAAAAGTGGCAGCAAGGGGACAGCAGCAAGGCCATCAGGAGTCATCTTCTGCCTCCTGCCACGGGATGGCCTCTCTATGGGCACCCTTCACATCCAGCCTCTGCCCCTCTCCCTTTTCCAAGGTATTTTTCCAGGGATGTCGTTTGCAAGGTTTCTGCACGGCACTGAGATTGTCTTGACTTCAGCATGGGGTCCCTGTCCTCTCAGTTGACTCAGGGGCCAGACCTTCACAAAGGAAATTTCCTTGGCCACAAAGCCTCACCAAAGCCCATCCAGCCTGGCCTTGGACTCTGCCAGGGCTGGGAAATGTTTTATGGATTCATTGAATGCACTCAAGGATTCTTCTGCTCCAAACCATCCACAAGTGGGGGGAGCAGCTCACATCTCTCCATGACAAATCTCTTGACATTCCAAACTTCTTCATGCTCTTGTGCTCTGGGTCCTCTCTGTGTTGAGTGCTGGTGATTTAGGAGGCTTTTGTAGGTTTCTGTAACTCATGAATAACTGAGGATCCCCCGCACCACCAACCCCTCACCGTTCCCAGCTCATGGCTCCCCGAGTCCAACTCGCAGCTCTTTCACCTGCAAACCCTTCCCCTCCCCTTTTTCACAGGTGCCTCTGATTCCTGGGATGGTTAAATGAGAGGTTACCACTTAGAGCAGCGAAGCCAGGAGTTGGGGAATTACAAGCTGGTGTAATTTATGCAGGAGCAGTGTGGGGGAAATTGCAGCCCACTCCTGTTCCACATAAATTATGGATGTGCCACCTTGGAAATAGCTACGGAGGGGGTTCAGGGTTTTTTTGGCTAATGAATCATACCCTGAATTTCTACAGTACCTACATTGACTCAAATGTCTCCTTTTGGCCCCACCTTTCTTTCTACATCATCTCTAAACTTTGGCTGAACTCCCAGCTCCGGATGTTTCTTGATTCTCCTCCCAACAGACCCATTCCGTGAAGACCCTGTTTGGAAAAGGGGCTCCTAAATTTTCTCCCAGAGCCTTCCCATGGGACGGTTTCCATCTTATGCTTTGGAGATCTCTGGAGAGATCCCTCGGCTGTTTTTGAAGGATCTATGGGAATAAAATGTGTGTTTAGGAAGGTGCAGCCTGCTCTTGTGTGCATATCCATGGATTTAGAACCTTTGGAGCGGTGGCCTTCAAGCCAAGGCTCGGGGCAACACAAAACCTTTGGAACTGGGTGGGGAGATAAAGGAATTGGAAGATATTCCTGAAGGAAGTGAAGGATGCTGCTGCCCACCACGTATTTGTGGGTGTAAAATATAGGTGTAATATCGGTATTTCTGCAAGCTAAGGGGGTATTTAGAGGAATGCTGTGTGCAGCCCTAGGAATTATCCATGAGGAATATCTGGGGAGCAGCTGGGCTGGGATCTGAACTCCTCCACTGCAGCAGAGAGAGCATCCCCCAGCAAGGAGCCGTTTGGGAAGGGCTGCGGGAAGAGAAGGGCTCTGAGGAGGGTGTGGAAGGTGAAGAGCGGTTGTTTGGAACAGGAGAAGATGGAACAGCTTTGGACCTAAAATCAGCTCCAAGGATACAGAACGTTATGGAAAGAAGGAGTGGAAGTGTGATTTTCATGATAATAAAGGAGTGGGTGGAGCGGCGTAGGCACGACGGGAGAGGGGTGGAATGAGGAGATGGAGAGGGGGCTCAGTGCTGAGGGAGGGGGTGGCAGGCATGGAAAACCATTTGGATTTTGCCATGGGTGCAGCAAGCAGCATTTCAAGATGCTAAAGAGAGACGCTCGGAATATTTGATTGTCTTGTGCGAGGAGCCTGCCTGGGCTATATTTAACCGATCTCATGTGTGCTTTCATGAGGAATCTGTGCAGTTTGCCCCGTTCCGTGCCATTTTTGAAGCACAATTATTTATGTTCTAGTGGAAGGTGTCGCTGCCCATGGCAGGGGGTGGAACAGGATGAGCTTCAAGGTCCTTTCCAACGCCAGCCAGGCTGGGATTGTGACTCAGTGCCACATGCAGCACGGCGTTTGTCAAATATCAAAGGGCTCCAGTTCAGGCCCTGGCCATATGCTAATGAACATATGCTAATGAGCAGCTAACGAGCGGGGAGGATGCTCTGCCCGGATTTACAGCATCATTCCCTGGGGTTTGGGGAATTTCAGCTAAGTCTGGCTTGGAGAGGGGTAACTTTGCTCCACGCAGCAGTTCCAAGCCCTGCTGTTCTCCCATTCAGGTCTATTATTAGAACCCTTCCTTGGTACAATGTATTTTAATAAGATCCCCGGGTTTTTTCCTATTCATTTCTATTATTAGAACACTTTCTTGGTAGAGTATATTTTAATACAACCCCAGACCAAAATGCACTGTGCTCATGGTTTTTGCCTCCCCAGTATCCCGTCAGGCCTGTGAACTGGTTCTGCTGTGTCCACCCACGTGTTACTGGTTTGTAGGGGGTAAAATCCTTTGTTCCTAGAAAGCCCTTTTTGGGTTGGACCTAAAAGGCAACAATTCAGGGTTGGAAGAGCTCGCACTATTCCTATGGAAACAAAATGCTGTGCAGAGAGAAAACCCCCAAACTGCAGAGCATTATTGGAAATCCGTGACCATCTGGAGGGAGAAGCCTGCAGGGAGGTGTCCGTGTGCTCATCCCAGATGCCACCACTCCTGACACTGCGGATCCCAAGGGATCTGCCTCCCCGACTTCCATGGTGGCCGTGGCAGCTGTGATTCAGTTTGAGCTTGAGGGGGTTAAGCCGGGCTTAGAGGGTGCCTGGAGCGTCTGGCACATCTCCAGTTTGCCGTGGTCATCCCTGAATCCTGGAATGGTTTGGGTTGAAAGGGACCTTAAAGCCCATCCCAGTCCACCCCATCCCTGCCATGGCAGGGACACCTCCCACTGTCCCAGGCTGCTCCAAGCCCCAGTGTCCAGCCTGGCCTTGGGCACTGCCAGGGATCCAGGGGCAGCCACAGCTGCTCTGGGAATTCCATCCCAGCCCCTCCCCACCCTCCCAGCCAGGAATTCCTTCCCAATATCCCATCCATCCCTGCCCTCTGGCAGTGGGAAGCCATTCCCTGTGTCCTGTCCCTCCACGTCCTTATCCAAAGCCCCTCTCCAGCTCTCCTCCCCATGTCCGGGAGAGCAGACACAAATGTCCTTGCATTTCCAGCAGGTATCCAGCAGGAATAATAGTCTTCCAAAATACAAAGTTTTGACAGAAATAAAACCTGTGTGTTCTCTGGAATGGGGGCTGGGACCATTTGGGTTGTGGGAGCACAACCATGGGGGGGAATGCTCCTGATTTGGATCCTGCCCCTGGTTTGGATCAGCTCCTGCTTTGGATCAGCTCCTGCTTTGGATCCTGCCCCTGCTTTGGATCCTGCCCCTGGTTTGGATCCTGCCCCCAGCTCTTCCGTGCTGGTTTTCCCTCCCTGAGGCACTCAGATCTGATGCAGGAGTCAAGTACAAGCACTTGAGCTGTTGTCTGAGCCGTCACCTTCTGGTTTGGGCTCCAGGAGTGCTGGCTTTGGTGGTTGTTGTTGCTGCTTTTTCTCTCGCGTGGCCCCGGAGGTGGGGCTGAGTCCTGCGAGCAGCAGGTTGCTGACGGTCTCAGCTGCAGTTTGTTTGGGCTGGTGCTGTCTTGCTCTTCTTTGTGAGTCCCTGCACGCTCATGGCATCAAGTGAGGCGTTCTGTAAGAACAGACAACACTGAATTTCATGGGAGTGAAATACCTGATCCTAGAAAAACATAGGAACAGTGTTTATAAAGAGTTTCAGACCACTGGGACATGTATTCACTTACACAGAAAGCCAGTAATTACCTTCTAAAAGCCACTTTCCACAAAATTCTTCCTTATTCCTTATTTTTCTTCCAGGCAGGATGAACCTGGCACATCCTGGCTCCTGTGGTGAGCCCGGTGAGTGAGAGGCACTTGTGGGAGTCTGTGCTCTCAGGTGCTGTGCGGTGTTAGGATGAAGATCCTCTTGATTTACTGAAGGGCGTTTCATGGCTGTCAAACACACAATTCCCATCTCTTTACAAGCTCAGATCCATAGAAAAAAATCCTTTTCCAAGAGAATTGCAGGCAGGACAGTAATTAAAAAGGAAAATTCCTTGCCCAGTGTGCACACACGGTTACGTGGCAGCAGGAGCTGAGTTTGTGGGATGGAACTCTGCAGTTCTGGTCCAAGCCACAGGATGGGGATGTTGGATTAAGGCTCGCTGGAACATCCAGTCCTTCAGCATCGAGCCCTTAAGACTTTAAGTCCTTTTCATCATTTAAATGTGGTTTTTATATTTTTCAAAGTCCTGAGCACAGAGCTCGGCTCAGTGACAAATACCACAAACACAATGGGATTCATTCCCAGTGTTGCTCCTGCTGATTTTCGGGGAATAATTTGCAGTGCTGGGTCTCTGTAAGAGGCCTGGGTTATCCCAGGAGGGATGAGTTGGAGGTACAAGGAATGCTGCATCCAGGAATTCCTGATTTTTTAGCCCAGGTAAGAAAAACTCTAAAAAAAAAACCTCTTGCCTTAAACGTACATTTGTAGAATCTCAGAATCCTGGGATAGTTTGGGTTGGAAGGGAGCTTAAAGCTCATCCCAAACCATCCCCTACCATGGCAGGGACACCTTCCCCTATCCCAGGCTGCTCCAACCTGGCCTTGGGCACTGCCAGGGATCCAGGGGCAGCCACAGCTGCTCTGGGCACCCTGTGCCAGGGCCTGCCCACCCTCCCAGCCAGGAATTCCTTCCCAATATCCCATCCATCCCTATCCAGTGGGAAGCCATTCCCTGTGTCCTGTCCCTCCATGCCTTGTCCCCAGTCCCTCTCCAGCTCTCCTGGAGCCCCTTCAGGCCCTGCCAGGGGCTCTGAGCTCTCCCTGTGTCCTTCCCTTCTCCAGGTGAGCACCCCCAGCTCTCCCAGCCTGGCTCCAGAGGGGCTCCAGCCCTGGAGCAGCTCCATGGACGCCTCTGGATTCCTTCCAGCAGCTCCAGGTCCCTCTGATGCTGGAGCCACTTCCATTGCAGGTGTTGAGCTGGCAGGAGGCAGGAGGCAAAGTGAACATTGCATTTCAGAGCATTTATTAACTCCCAGATGAAATCTTTCCCGTGCCATTGCCCCACGAGAGGGGGAGGTCACTGCTCCTCTCTGGGCAGCATTGGCAGCACTTTGTGGCTGTGTGAGCTGAGCTGCAAAAACCACAAAAGAAATAAATAAAAACCCCGTGCCAGCCTCCAGAACTGCTCCTTGAGAGCCGTGGGCTCATTTCCATGTGGGAAACACTTCGGCCTTTGCCGAGCCAGGCTCTGGCTCCCGCCACACAGAGCTCCTCAGAACTCATCAATACCTTATCTCTTATCAATACCACAGACAGCTTGGATCTTCTGCTGGGTTTTTTTGGTTGGGTGGGTGGGATTTTTCACTTCTCTCATCGACAGTTTTGGTCAGGTACAGTTAGGTGGGATATTGGGGAGGAATTCCTCCCTGTGAGGGTGGGGAGGGGCTGGGATGGAATTCCCAGAGAAGCTGTGGCTGCCCCTGGATCCCTGGCAGTGCCCAAGGCCACGTTGGATGGGGCTTGGAGCAGCCTGGGACAGTGGGAGGTGTCCCTGCCATGGCAGGGATGGGATGGGATTTAAATCCCTTCCAACCCAAAATATTCCGTGATTTTCTGATTCCATGGTTCTCTTTTCTGTTTTTCTATTTACCCCACAAACCATTTTTTTATTGTGATGGGTTTGACACAAAAGTGCTCACTGATTTATTTGATCTCCTCAGAGAGCTGTTGGTTTATGATAAAGTTTCATAAAAATATTTGTTCTGAGAGTAGAGGATGGGAATTCCAGCACTTTTTTTCCCAAGGAATAAAATTCCATGTTGTCAGCCCACAAATAAATAGAAATCCCCAGTGGGCACTGTGGGGGAGACCTGGGTAGGTGGCACTGCTGAGATTTGGGGTGATGTAAATTAAAAATTTGGGGGTTTTAACTAAAAAATCTCTTGATTTTCTTCCAGATTAAACTGTAAAAAAAAGAATTGGCAAAGGCAGCCAGATTTGCCAATGCAACTTACCCCATTTGTGCTGCTTTGACACCATAAAACTCTGAGAAATCTGATAAAAACAGCACTCAAGAGGTGCAGTTTTCCCAGCTCACTGGTCCGTCCCTTGATGTGCCATAGGGAAAGGTCTTTAATAGGGAAAAGGAGATTATTCCCCCACCCTGCCCTCGGGATTTCTCTGGGGAGAGGCCACTGCTTTATTGTCCCCCTGGAAGCTGAGGTAAGAGCACCTGGCTGTGTCTGAATCACAGCTTTCCCCCCCCAAAAAATTTTCCAGGTCCAGCTATCTACTCCATAAGATTATATTTTATACTTATATTTTGATGTTATATTTTATTTTATTTTATTTATCTTGATATATTTAAATTTTTTAAAATCCAAACTAGCTTGGAAACTTGGATGTGGAAACCAGCAGAGGAAAAGGTCTCCCACAGTCTTCTCTAGGATGACTTTATAGATTTATAATTAAATACTAAAAACTAATTTATGATTTCCAAGCAGCCTAAATCTCCTGGGAACGTGGGGTAGGGCTGTCCTCTCTCCTTATCCCGGACTGGTAGAACTGGGAATGCTGGGGGTGATCTCAGAGCTGGCTCAGCCTTTGGTTTGTCTTCTCAGAGCCCTAAAAACATCCTGCTGATGTCAGATCTCTGCTCTCTCCTCCCCACGTCGTGGAGCACGGGGAAAATCTGGGAAAAGCTCTAAAGATGGAATAGTTCTGAGTCATGGAGACACTAATAAACACTCCCACACGCTGGCAGTGCTCGCGTTTGGTTATCCTAAATAATCATAATTGCTGCACTTCGTCATATTTGGCGATTTTCGGGTTGTTCACTAAATCAGGAGCTTCAGGAAAGCTCCAGCTCCCGGGTCGAGCTGGGAGAAATAGTAAGAGAATATTTATTTATTCCCTTTGCCCAGAATTGTGCAGCAATTATGACAAAACAAATTTATTCCGGGTTCTGCCGATTGCCATGGAAACCCACACGGCAAATAGCAGTCCAAGGCCACTTAGCATGAGAAACCCAGGGGTTCACCCCTTATTAACTGATTCATCCTATAGATTTTGGGAAAGAAATCCTTAAAATGGAGGCGCTTCCCTTGTTCATTGCAGCTCTGGTGGAAGAGTGGGAATCCTCCCGGGAAAGGGTGAAGATGCTCCGGCTCTCCTGGGATATCCAACCTTCTGCTTTGCAGAACTGTGCTACGTAATTCTGACTTTTCTAACAGCAATTAGTGAGGGAGGACAAGTGGCTGTGCCAGGCAGAATTCCCAGGTGGGAATGGCAGCCTATTTTTAGGTGCTTGCTGAAGGCACAGCCATCAATGCTGTGCTGGAGCTCCAGTGTGGGGCTCTGGACTCAGGATGCTCAGGCTGTGGGATCCACTGGGATGAAAGGATCTTGTGCAGGTGTGGTCTGGGAGGGTGTGATGACTCCAGGAATTTAGGAATTTAATATTATCATGAAATCATTAGGGTTGGAAAAGTTCTCTGAGATCATGGAGTCCAGCCATTCCCTCAGCAGTGCCCAGGCCAGCACTGCCCCACGTCCCCAAGTGCCACATCCACAGGGTTTTAAATCCTCCAGGGATGGGGACTCCACCTGAGCACCTTTTCCAGGAAGGAATTTCCCCAATACCCACCCTGCCCCTCCCCTGGCCCAGCCTGAGGCCGTTCCCTCTCCTCCTGTCCCTGTTCCCTGGCAGCAGAGCCCGACCCCCCCGGCTGCCCCCTCCTGTCAGGGAGTTGTGCAGAGCCACAAGGTCCCCCCTGAGCCTCCTTTTCTCCAGGCTGAGCCCCTTTCCCAGCTCCCTCAGGAATTCTCCAGCCCCTTCCCAGCTCCGTTCCCTTCCCTGGACATGTTCCAACTCTCAGGAATAAAAGCTGACCTCAGTTGTTCCCAAACCAGCTGGTTTGGAGCCACTCTCTCCCTGTGTATATTCATTTTTAAGTGGTTTGTAGCTGTGATTTTATTGAAATGGAAGAGAACTTTGTTTTCCCCAATTGTGCTGGAGAAGCTTCCGCATTAAAGCTGGGATTGATTGATTTCTGATGTTCCTCTGTCTCCAGAAATGGAAGTGCTAAGGAAAGCATTCAGTGTTACCTTCATGCTAAAGCTGCAAGACTTTCTCATCCTGTGCAGATTTGCACATCACTGGTGTATAAATATGAGCTTTGTGCTCTGAGTCATTCCTGGGGGGAGCTGCAGAGGAGGGGACCGGGGAGTCCTTGCTGGCTGCTCCATGGAATCACAGAAGTTAAGTTTGGAAAAGACCTCTAGGACTGCCCAGTCCAGCTGTCCACCCATTTCTGACTGAGATCGTGAGCCTTGACCTGTGCAGTGCCAGCAGGGAGCGGTGCAGGAGAGCTGCTGGTGGAGAGGCAGGCAGGGAATCACAGAATATCTGGAGTGGGAAGGGACCCATGGCATCATCCAGTCCAGCTGCTGGCCCTGCACAGACACCCCAACAATCCCAAAGCCAAAGAATCCCAGAATGGTTTGGGTTGGAAGGGACCTTAAAGCTCATCCCTGGGCTTAAACTTCCACCCCTGACACCCTCCACTATCCCAGGCTTCTCCAAGCCCTGTCCCACCTGGCTTTGGACACTTCCAGGGATGGGGAGTCCCCATGTTCTCTGGGAATGCTCAGTGAGGCTGCAATGGAGCTGTAGAAATGCCATCTGTATTTGAGAGTTCCCTTCTTTATCACGTCTCTAAGGCTCGATGCAGAACTGGAACTGGAGTTCAGGGGGGTTTTCCCTCTGCCCAAAACACTGGTGTGGAAGCTGCTCTGCCTCTACTTCCCAGCTTACCCCAAACCATGTGGTGCTGCTGTTGGAGGAGATTCTTGGGATCCTTTCCTCCCCTGGCCCGGCTCAGTGCAGGACACGGGGAAGCACGGGGCTGGTTTTCCCACAACACACTTTGTGCGCTGCCATTTCCTCCTTCTGGGAGGTTATTTTGTGTGATTTGTGGTGCTTTGTTAGAGCAGAAGCAAGTTGGCAATTTCGTGTTCTCACCCAGACCACAGATTGTCATTTTTTGGGTTCATTTACTGGCCCAAATCCAGCCTGGCCTCACCAGCCTGTTTGTCTTGCCCACATGTCTATTCAGGAGTGCTGGAAATCAGAGTCCAGGTCTCCAGAGCTGCTAATTAATGCACCTCCATTAATTGGCACTCCTTTCGGGTATTGGACTTAAACCAGCTCATTTGAAATAAGAAAATGACACTCTGTGTGAAGCGTTCCTGTGCCACAAATGGCCACAACGTGCTTATTCCATTCATTAAATGTATTTTGGGGATTTATGAATTGATTGGCTGCGCTGCAAATTACTGTAAATTACCTGTGAGGATGATCCTGGCATCAGGCATCGCTTTTGGGTTGTTTGCTATTTTTTGGGGGTGGGCAAACTATGCCTGTGAGTCTTGCAACACAACAGCTTTGCCTGGAAATGGCTCCTCAGATTCCTAAAGCTGAAGTTTAATCTGCATTATGGATGTTGGAAAGGAATTTTGGAGCTATTGTCTGTCAGTGCTCAGCAGGGAGAGGAGGAATTGTCTGCAGTAGAAGGAATATTCTCATTACCCCTTCATACCTGCTCATTTAAGATAAAGGCATTTAAGAGTCTGGTTTAAATTAGAGACATTTGGTATTTTAAGAAAATGTTTTCCTGGATGTATCAGCCCTGTCAAGCTTCACCTTTAGAGCTGGATATTCCCAGTTCTGTGCATAATTCAGCTCCACTCCTTTGTCACCTCTGCCCTTCCCACCCACTCACCACCCCCAGGATGAAGGTGGGCTCTGCAGAAGATGAATAAAACCAAATTATCTGCATGAGGAGGAATTCAGGGCTTTCCAATTCCGTGGGGAGAGCGGGCACGCAAGTGTGTGGGCAGGAATGAGTCCAGGGACAAAAGAACCTATTAAATCCTTAATGCCTGCTTCCTGCTACTATGAAAAGTATTGAAGACGTTTAATAAGAAGTCTTTTATTTTTATTTTTTTCCCCATGACTAAGTCTGTAAAGCTGCTGTGCTGAGCTTGGGTTAAATCTTATGGCTCTAGGAGTGTGTAAGTCCAGCTTGAAGGACCATCCAGCCTTTGTGGGGATCACTTCACCTCTGATTAAGAGCACTGGGCCCTTCCACACCTTCCCATTAGGCAGGATCAGGGCTGTTTATGGATTTGTCACAGTGCACTTTCCCCACTTCCTTCTGTGTAGCACATTCCACGTATGGCTGTTGAATTTTAATCACTCTGCAAGTTTTTAGTGACTCCTGTGTGTGGTTTGGGGTTGGGATAAGAGCTGCAGCCTTCCCTGTGACTTCCCTCTGCCCCGTTACTCCTGCAGTGCCCTCCTTCCATCCCACCCAGGTCCAGGCTGGATCCCTTGGCTGGGACGTGATCCAGGCTGAGTGGGAAGCAAAAGGAGCTCAGCTGGTGTTGGGGAGAGGGGCTGGATCCTTGGGAAGGGGGTGAAGCAGTGGAGTGGGGTGGCAGCGGGGTCCCGTCCCCTGTCACCTGTGATGCACAAAATCTGACAGCAGCTGGTGGAGAGCAGTCAGAGGGAAAGGCCCCGGAGCTTCCACTGGAACAGTTTTCCAAGAAACTCGGTCTGAAATGAGTAAGACCAGTGGGTGTTGCTGGCTGCAAGGCAGGGAAGCTTTTGGGTGGGGTATTCCCGAGGCAGGGATCTGACTCTGCCGGGCCCCGTGGAGCCTTGGAGCCTGCTCACATCCTGCTGCCCTGGCAGCCAGGTTAAACACAGTCCCAGTGGGACATGAGTGGGGAGAAAGGGACACTGGTGGTGCCTGGGTGGATTTCCATTTGTTGGGAATTTGACCTTCAGGAACCTTTGTTGTGACCACTGATGCAGCTCCGAGGAGAATTTGAACAGTAAAGTCAAATTATGGCTTTTTCCCCTCCCAACTTCCCTCCACGTTCAGCCAATTTTCCTTCAGTCAAGATCAACAGAAGTGATTTCAGAGTATCCCATTCCCAGCTGGGTTTGGAAAGCCATCCTAAACCTGCAGGTTTCCAAATTTCTGACTGGAGAAAACATCCGGGAAAGCTCCACCTGCAGCTCTCTGCTTCGTCTCACCCTGGTATTTTCATCCTGCTGAACCAAGAGGTGGCAGCAATATTCCCTGCTAAGACATTTTACAGTGATAGAATGTTTAAGTGCAATAATGGGGGCTGAAGCCATTTTATTCCTAGCCTAAACTGGAACAAACCAAATTTTTCATCACTGCATCAGTGTATTTGAAAATTCTGCTTCTAAATTTCTGGTCTAGCCCAAAAAGTTTGGGTTTTCTTTGGGAGCTGGACAAAGTAGTAACTACCAGAATTCAGTGAAGCATTGTGTGGTTAAGCTGCTATTCCGCCCATCACAGCAGATACTTTTGGGGAATAAAATGCAGTGGAAAACACATCTAGAAAAAAATGTCCACTTTAGGGCCCTTCCTAAAGCTGTTCCTGCCAAGGGATCAAGGCTGAAGTCAAAGCTTTAACTTTATTCCTAAATTTTGCTAAGCACAACGTGTAGAGCTACAGCAGGTGTAGTATTCCAGTTCAATCTTTTTTTAAAGGATAAGCTTCCAAGTTCATCATTTTAACAGAGCCTGGGCTTTTTCTCCATTTGGGATAAATACATCCTTTTATGAATTTTGAGTTTTATCACCTTTTAAGTCCGTGCTCCTTCATCTGGACACTGAATTAAATGCTGAGAACATGAGGTTCTGATCTGCTCCTCTATTGCTCATCATGATTATAGGCAGGGATGGCAGAGCTGCCATTAGTTATTATTCTCCACACTCCCAATTAGAATATTCTGTTTTCTGCTTGTAACCCTGTCAGGCTGAGCTGCTCAAGCTGAATTTTTTCCATTTTTTTGCTCTCAAGTGACTCCAATTCTCACTTGAAATATAACAGAAATAAAATTCCCCCAACTTTTTTGGGGACCACGGAAAATATCAGACACTGAATATTGATCCTTTCCTGTATATTCCTAATTTTTGCTTCCTGTCTCGTAGGCAGTTTTAGATCTAGGACAGAACTTTCAGCAGTTTATTTAGAGTTTGGGGTTTTTTAAGTAGTCTCTGTAGGGATGTTGTAAAAGACTGGAATAAACTAATGATTCTGTTCTTTTTTTAATGCAGGGTTTGAGAGGTTAGGGAAAATCCAGGTCTGAACCTACATGGAAGAGTCCAAGGGACAAATACTAGCATTTTATAAGTGTTCAGAGCTTCAGAAATTACGTGATTTAATCAAATTTCTGGGGCTTGGAGCAGCCTGGTGTGTGGAAGGTGTCCCTGCCCGTGGCAGGGGTGGAATGAGATGAGCTTTAAGGTCCCTTCCAACCCAAACCATTCCAGGATTTTGGGGTTTTATGAACTCCACACGGGGCTTTGCTGACCTGTAGCACAAGGATGGGCTCTGCTGCTGCAGGGAGTTTTGGAATGGTGATTTTTTTTTTTTAAGGAAAAGGCAGAAGGTATTTTTAGTCCTTTCTGACTGCCTGGGATTTGTAAAGGGACTCACATGGTGCTGCTGGCAGGTGGAGTATTTGGAGGTGCTGAATGAATTAAGTGAGAATTGCAGGTGTTTCTCACCCTGAGCAGAGCACAGGTGACTCAGTTCCTCCCAGATTCCCACCTGGCTCTGTGGGAGGATGGCGGATCCCTGAACTCCTGTCCCGTCCCGAGGCGCTGCTGGAGCAGACCTGGCTCGAGGCGTCCCTGCAGGGAGAGCAGAGGGAAGAACAGGGCGGATGTTTTGGCATTTGGGTGTCTGCCTTGGGCCATCCCAGCTCGCTGGCAAGACCCTTAGTCCTTCCCTTGGAAATGCTCCCATTTGCTGCCTTCCACAATTGCCAGTGGAAGGGGATGAAGCTCTCTGATGGAGAAACATCAGAAATACAGAAGTGGGGTTTTCACGTGTTCCGGGGCTGTCCCATAAGGAAGATGAGGAGTCATCATTTTCAGGATTTTTCCAGAGATTGTGTGCTCTGCTCCTGGACGGTGAGAACATCCCAGAGTCATCGTTTCATCAGGTACATAAGGAGAGGTCTCCCGGAGACTTCACAGGAAGGAACACAACTCACTTAAATATGCAGAGCTAAAGCCGTGAATATTTGTTCTTCTCAACTCAGCTCCCAAGTACTCCGGCTGAATATTTAAAGCAATCAGGTGGGACAAGTGGTTCCTCCTTCACTGATCTGTTGTTTCTGGATCAGTTTCTCCACTTGGATGGGAATGATGGAAATCTACTGCAGGGAACTGAGGAGTTTCCTGTCGTCCCCTGCCATGAAATTCCAAGTGCTGTGCTGCAGCCTATGGTAATTGGGTTATAAAGCAAAGGGAAATGCAATAAAATCAGCAGCCAAATCAAGGCATCCCTGTAAAATCCCAAGGGGAAGCAGCAAACTGGAGATGAAGTTGAGCTGTGTTTGCCTAGCTTTATTTATTTATTTATTCATTCATTCATTCATTCCATTAACCTTTTAACAAGAACAGCAAATTCTTCTTGGCACTGGGACTTCAAAGCTCTGTGTCTGACTCTTTTTAAGACACCCTTTACCCCTACCCCTTGAACCTAAATACAAAATAAAATGTGGATAGTTCTACTAGTTTAGCTAAAGAAAAAGAAAAATCTCCTTGAGATCATGTATTTTACAGAAGCTGGGATTTCATTTTAGCTTGCAGGGCTGTCTTTTTGCAAACTCAAGGCTTTGTTTTCTCTAAAGAACTATTACATGATGATCGTAATTGATCAAAAATACGTTTCAAGCAACTTTTTCATGAGTGTTCACTGATAAAACTGCAAATATTTAAATGCATCTGGGAAATTAACACTGACCAGGAGCTTTCTGGGCTGTTTGTCTCTTCTGAGACTGGAAAATCTTTCTGTTCATTGCTCTGTAGTGGTTGGATCTTCAGTAATGGAATGTACCTGGCATTCCCAGTACACTCCAGTGCTCCTTCTCCATGCAGCTTTGCTGCTCCCAGCCCCAGGAGGATGATTGCAGCCCTGGTGGGTGTGTTCCAATATTGATGGGATTTCCAGAATGCAGTGGTGCCTTTCCCTACTTGGGTAAAATAGCAGCAGCTTCCCATAAAGTTTGTAATTGGCTTTTAGCGATCCTTTCCCATCATTCCAGCAGTTGCAGCCTAAAGTGTTGTGCAGAAACTCGGCATCAGCACTTATGGCAGCTAAGGAGATTGATTAATATTCATAAGGAAAGCAGAAGAGCTTAAAATAAGGGATAAAACAAGTGCTTAATCCTTTGGCCCAGATGGGTTTTGGCACGGCAGATAAAAATGTGGATCTTCCCTAAGAACAGAACCCCCCACCTCCCTTCCAGCAAGGAAATGTGACACAATTCCAGCCACAAATCCACTCTGGCTTTTTGGGGTGGTGCCTGGGGTGTGATTGGGTATTTGGGACCTTCTCAGCAGCCTGGTGGGCACCGGGTGCTGCTGGAGGGAGATCTCCGTGGTCAGTGTCCGTGGATATCCCCGTGAGTGCCCCGCTGCCCGTGGATCCGTGTAGATCCTTCATTCCAAGCTGCACATCTTCCAAAGGGATCCCTGTGCTCACGTGGGGCTGTCTTGCACAGCTGATTTGGGATTTGGGATTTGGGATTTGCTCCGCTCGATCCTGTGCGCCAGTGGAAGCCACGGCTGGAGCTGGCTGGAGTTGTTAAACCCTCGGAGCGCATCCCTGCCTGCCTCAGGAGGTGGGGATCATCCACTCTTCCCCATCAAAACCCCTCTGGAAGGCCCTGTGCTTCCCTGCAGCTCGGCTCGCTGCAGGTCTCCACGGCGCCTGTGGGGAAGAGGCATTTCACAACTCGTTAAATATAGAGGGTACCTACAAATGCAGCCCAGTTACCTCTCGCTGTAGGTGCTTCCAGCCAAGAGGAAGTGACAACCGAGTCTTCGCACTCTTTAATTATAGCAGCCTTTACATAACAGTGTCAGATAAATGTGTTTTAGAATAGGTGGCACCTCGCTTCCTCCAGAAGATCTGTCAAATTAGACCAGACTAATTTATTACTTGAAATTCCAAGGATTAAAGCACGCCGTCCGCCAGTCTGTTTGAATAAAACCTTAAAATTCACCGAATCCTCTGTGCCAGGATATATCCCAAACAGCACAATCCTCCTTCCTTTTGAAACAGAAATACATCCCTGTTCCTCTGGTGGCTTGGAGGACTCCGAGTCCCACAAATGCCATCCCATTCTGCTGGAAAACAGGGTTAGAGGGGATCTCAGGAGGTTTTCCTGGCCGTGCCTCCCCCCAAGCTGCACCAGATTCTTACCTAATCTCTATTATAAAACAGAAGAGGAGGGAGAGAGGCAGAGAAATTGCTTTAGAGGGAGAAGGGGCAAGGAGTGGGGCTATGCCAAATCACTTAGGAGAGTGAGGAACTGGCCTCCTTCCCACTGATGGAAGCAAGCTGTGCCTGAGGTGGATTGCTGGAGAATGCTGATGGTCCTTTCCCTTTCCAGTAATGAAATCCATCCCTGGGCCCTTCTGCTGATGTCAACAAGAGCAGCTTTCCCTGGGAGAGAGCAATTTTCTTCAACAGGCCCCGGAATGCAGGCAGGGGAAGATGAAACCCAAAGTTTGTGTTTCACGGGGAGGATGCTGATGGAGACTGTGGGTTTTGGAGTCCTCTGTGTGCTGGAAGGAGTGGATCCATATCCAAGCGTGCTCTTAATGTAACCACTAATGCTCTTTGTTAATGTGCCCTTGCCTTCTGGGGGGGGGTTCTGCCTCATTATCCCTAAGTAATGTTGGGAATCCAGGACCATGACCTGATGTGAGAGCGGGGAGAGGCCACAAAGAACTTGGCTGTGTTGGCGTTGGGGTTTTGCTGCTTCGGGGTTAACATTGCTGTGGCTCCTTCTCTCCCCCAGAGCAGCAGGAAAAGAGGCAGTGCTGCTGCTCCACTCGGCTCCCGGCGAAATCCCAGGTGGAAGTGGAATTTGTTGAAGTAGGGAGAAGGGAGAAGTTGCTGACTCCCATCCCGGCTTGGCGCAGTGCGGTGCCGAGGCGTTCCCTTGACTTGGCAATCTGGATCCTGCGCATTTATTTATTCCAGCAGCACTTCAGTGTGTTTATGCAAATAGTTCATTGCTCCAGCTCCTGAAAGAACCACACAAGTGCTGTCATTTGATTGAGGAATCATTAGATCGGGCTGGAAATAAAATTTTCTCTGGTTCTGTATTCACGCCCTCAGAAAAAAAAACCCCCAGTGTTCCCACATTTGGGTAGCTCAGGACTGACTAAATAATTGATATTTTGGGATAGATGGATACACGTCTCGGAGAGATTTCCTTTGTACTCCAATTAAAAATAAAGAGGATATGAATAATCTCTAATGGCAGCAGAGTATTTGGAGGAAGCCAAGTATTTTGGAGGACTGTGGATGCTCAAAGTATTCTGACTTCCAAGCCTTTCTCTTTCCCCCACCTCCAACCTGAAAACATTTCAGTCTGGATTTTATCCTCAGTGACTTGTTGGGCATAAAAAGTTTTGGATGACTTGTGGTCTCTGTTTACATCTCTTTCAAAGTCTCCTGTGCCCTTGGAAACGTGGAGTTGTGGACTCTGATTAACACCATCAATGAATGCTATTAAAGAAATGAATAATGCAGCAACTGAAGCCATTTAAAAAAATTACATTTTTTAAAGGTTAGACCTTACCAAGACTCCTTTCAGCTCTTTACCCATTCCATGTTTTCAGCAGGTCATTCCTTTAGTGTTGGCCAAAAGCAGAGTGAGGAGGACACATAACACAGGCTCACTGTGGCCAAGGCACAAGGAATTCCTTGTCTGATAATGCCAGACATCTGAATTCTCCTTTGGAAACAGGCCAGGGATGATTTTGATCTCTCAGACCCTCATCTTTTACAATAGAGGGCTTTTTATTTCTTCCTTTGAGCCTCTCCCTGGGGAGCTCACCTCAAAAACCCAGAGCTTTGGAGTGTCAGCCTGTTGTGCTCTTCCCATTTTGCCTGTGCTGAGCTCTCCTGGAAGTTGGGATCAAAGGGATTTGACTTCCTGGAAGCCAGCAGAGATGACCACCCCTACATCCAGTGCTAACAGCAGATATCACTGGAATGGCGATGATTTGGCACTGAGAAAATTTGGAGCTATTTTCCTGAGCCTGTTTATCCACCCTCCCCTTGCTCCCTATTTCCGAGTTCCATCCAGCCCCCCGTTCCCTCAGCAGATTTATTATATTTATTATATTTATTATATTTATTATATTTATATTCCTTTCCAGTCAGCTTAGAAGAGCTGGGTGTCCTCCTCCCTCACCTCGGTGTGTGTTTCTTGGATAAATGACCTCATAATATTCAAACCAGCCTTTGATTTAGAATTCCTCTCTATTACAGGGATTTGTATTTTTATAGCATCTTTTAGGAGCCTTTTGAGTTGAGTCATTAAATATATATTTTTAATAACCTCTGTGTCTTAAAAGGACAGTGTGAAATGTAAGGACTGGAAATCAAATAGTGATTCCCCTGACTTCTGAATTAAGTTGTTTTATTACAAATCCGTGTGAAGTTCACTTTTTTCCCTTCATCTTGTGATTTCACAGCCTTTTTTTTTTTTTCCTAATTTTGAGCTGACCAATGATTCTCATAGTTGATTCTTTCAATCTGTAACATCCCAGATCTTCCAGAACCCTGTAGAACAGGCTGTGAAAATTAACTCCTGGACAGGGAGTTTAACGAACATTTTAAAGACCAGCTTAGAAGCTGAGATCCTTCTCCGTCAGAATTAGCAAATTGAGAATAAGACTCAGCATAGCTTTGGGGAATCTTCAATGGAATTCGTAAGAAATTGTGAATATGGCAAGAATAACATCTTTGGCTTTGCTTCAGGTGTCTGTTGGACACTTCCCACGGGATTAGAGGCAACTTTGCAGAGCTAAAGGAAGCTTTTGGAAGGAAAATGGAAAACATAAATAGGAAGCGTTTGTGAAACAGCGGTGTTGGATCAGATTGCACTGAAGATGAGATTTTAAATAATTGTTTTAATAAGAATAGGAAGTGAATTGTAAATTAGTTCTGTCATTAGTGTTTAATTATTTATTGACTTTTTAATCACGTAGTGTTACACCAGAAGTTTCATTTGTAGAGCTCCAGGAGGAACCGGTTTGGAGATTTTGTTTCTTAATTTAGTTGTAAATCAGGTTCAAACTTCTGTTCTTCTAATTCTTGGTGTTTAGGGCTTGGTTTTCTTGTTTCCAGACATCGTGTGTGTGTGTGTGTGTGTGTTCTGTTAATTCTTATTGTTTCATCTTAGTGTCTTTAGGGTTTAATTCTTAATTGTTTCCAGATACTGCTGGGGGGTGGACAGATGGTTTTCCTTGGAAACCTTACCCGCTGTTCTCTGGAATCTTGAAGAAGAAAGGCTGCATTTTATTGTAAATAAACCACAGAATTGGGCTGGAAGGGACCTCTGGAGACCCCCCAGTCCAACCAGGGTCACCTGGAGCAGTGACACAGGAATGTGTCCAGGCGTCTGGAATGGCTCTGGAGAGGGAGACTCCACACCCCCCTGGGCAGCAGTTCCAGTGCTCTGCCACCCTCACGGAAAGATGTTTTTCCTCATACGGAACTGGAACTTGTGTTTTATTTTATGGCCATTGCTCCTCAACCTGTCACTGGCACCGCTGAACGGAGCCTGGCACCATCCTCTGACCCGCCTTGGAGATATTTATATGCATCAGTGAGATCTCATCTCAGCCTTCTCTAGACGGTGCAGTACTGTTTTATTGTAAACCAGAT